>VYZW01028006.1:19225-34873 GCA_013401315.1 Balaeniceps rex | reverse complement strand
CAGAGCAAGAAGCTCATAAGCAAACTATGTTGATATTTAACACAAGCTACCTCATCACCATATATTTATATATTTGTTTTAAATAATATTAATTATGTTATGAGCATTTCCCTGCAATAGGATGGACTGCAATCTAAGACATCATGTGAAGGCAATAAGAAAAATTTTCTGTACGCCTAATTAATGCTGTTCACTTGAGAACAAATGAACTCAAACAGACTGAACGGACGACAGCCCTATTTTAATCACCTTTTCATATAATTTAATAAAGAATTTAAGTAAAAAGCAATATTAAAAGGATTTTCTGGTTCGGTTCCCTGTGCTTATACCTGAAGTAATAGCTCATGGAGGGAAATAAGGTCTATTTATTAGGATTTCTTCAGGAAGAGCCTTACCCAGGAATAAATCTTTGTTATTCTGTAACAAGGAACATTTAGAGTCAAGAGAAAATGTTTCAAATATAGGAATGTGGAACTGTGAGTCTCGTCTTTTTTTATGAGCTTTTTTGCTGGATTGATGTGCCAGACCACATTATATATTATAACCCAAACGCCTACAGAAATCATAACCCCATAATATCCCTCTTTCATGCATCTTTCTTTATTGCTGATGTAAATGACAAAGCTCTTTAGATCACGTCTTGTTAAAAGTTAAGACTGACTCTATGGCAAAGGCACGCTGGTGAAGGGCCAACAAGTAGCTAAAGAACCGCCTGATGTTTAACTTGAGACAACTTAATACATTTTTGTTTGGTTTACTCACCGTGTTTCTTTAACAGAACTATTGGGCTATAAAAAAAAGTGCTATTAATTCAAGTTATGCAGGCCTAATCTATATATAGTTGAACAGGACACCATGTCCTTCTGCAGCCAGGGCATAATATAATAGTTTAGCCTCAGAAAACACAAAATGTGTTATAACTACTTCCCCAAAACAAATTATCATCTGTTCATATTATTTCCTTTTACGAATTCATTGATTCAAAGCTGCTGAGCAGCTCAATGGACAAAACTCTCTAACAGCATTCCTAAAATTCTCAGGGAGACCAAAGCTTTTACTGGCCAGGGCTCAACATTTCGAAGGCAACAAAATTCAATACGTTCCTCTGTAGGAGCCGAGCATCTCTCTGGACCCAGCACTGGTGATTCAACAGTTTAGAGAAGGCAGAGAAATGAGCAGCTCCATTCCTCCTGCCTCCTACAACCCTCCTGCACAAAGAGATGCTTATTGGGGGGGCGGGGGGGCCGGGGGGGGAAGAAATTAACAGTTTCATGGCTAAATACTTCAAGTTCCTCCTTGCCTGATTCTAAAGGCTCGTGGTCTCTTCATTTTGGACTGAATATTAATGCAATCTGGGTTAATTACAGATTACAGCCAGAATAAGGATTATTTTAATGTCTCTCCTGAAATAAGGTTATTTTCCAAATGCCTGCAATCTAGGAAAACACCGCAGTGACTTGTTCTCATGTGGCAATGACAATAAGATGCTGTCATATCCTAATTGAATGTCATTGCCATATAAAATAACAGTTGCATTCCCCTATAGAATAAGTTTCTGTGGTGAAAGCACTAGTGGAGATATGTGCCTTTGCTGGTGTATTTAAGGTCCCCAGCCCTGCCCTTCTCAAATGAGCCTCTAGAACTCACCCTTAGAGGGAAAAATAAATACATCATTTTATCTTTGCTATATAGAAAGAGAAATGTATTAATAGACAAGATTTTTTAAATCGTTTCCCATCTACTTGAAATGTAAATTTATTTTTTTAGAAAGCTGTACCATAAATGTATCAGAAGAAAAGCAAGCCAACTGCTTAAATCTCGATATGGGCTATGCCATCAGGGAATAGTTATATTAACAGTTATATCCCATCATGGGGCAGTGAAGGGACTGGGAGCAAGATTTAATCACGCTCATTTATGCTAGGGACAAGAAATAGGTTAATATCAGACAAGAGACTGCTGGAAGACTCGTATTCCCTGGTTTACTGTGAATTTTGGAATTCATGAATCATATGTATTCATGAAGTATGAATGACTTATAACTGTATAAGCAAGGTGGAAACTCAAAGTGTCAGCCAGCAATATAGCAGCCAGGGAAATAAAATGCTCGTCTGAACTTATGCAACTAAAGAGAATATTTGTGAATTAAAATCTTTGCATATATAGGTGCTGGTAGAGGACAAGAGGGGTGCAGAGTCCATACGATGCCCAAAGAGCCCAAGCCCTAATGCACGGGGACTGCACTAAAGAAGACAGCATAGGAAAAGTCTGTTTACCATCAAATAACATAAACACAAGGCCAGGGCCAGAGTTAGAGGGACATGACACAAACGATGTAACAGCGAGGATTCAATGCATGTGCCAGATGTGTGTTCGCATGCTTTACCTATAGGTTCTGTTAGAGAAGCCCAATGTATGCTTCCACAAAGAGTGGTTGTTTTAAACATCACCTGTAATTTATTTTCAGATTTGAAGGCTGTTTTTCCCAATATTCTATACATTATGCTTGAAAAAAATATTTCACAAATATCTTTATTCCAAAACAAACAAAAAAAAAAGACGCAGAAAAAATAGCATACTGAAATTTTGTAATTTTAATGCCATTTTTATGTGGCCAGGGCATTCACTGGCTTTTAAAGTTATTCTCTGTAGTTACAAATTCCTTTCTGCATCCTGAAACATAAACAGCTGGATGATAAAGATCATTTTTGCTTGTTTTCATTCAACCTGCAACCAAGCTCCCAGCACTCTTCTTGTCCTGTTACATTGCTTTTCAACAGAAATAAATTGAATTATGGCCAGAACATAAAATGCATCCAGACTATTTAAGTTAGAGCCTTGCTAAATCCCTTCTCATTATTGCTTCTGCCCTGGGAAATAAGTCTTTTAAATCTGCAGCTCACTGCCTGATGAACCTATCAACCTGAATTGCATTACTAAAATGACACCACTTTGAGATACCTCCCCCAAATTTCCATTTCCATAAGGAGCCCTAAAAGCCACCTCTATGCAGCAGAGACCATGACACCTAAATAAGCACCTAAATAAGTACCAAAGCCAAAAAGTATGAGCTACAACTTGCATTCTTGCAAAGTAAAATAGCTTTTATATGAATCCTTCAAGCAGTTGTTCCGCGTGGCCAAGCAATACTACTGAATATATAGTTTATAGCAATTAAGTAAGAGTTCAAGTGCTCACACCTCACTCTTTAATTCTCTTGGTTGTGGCTAGATGTTCCATACTGCCTAATGATACCATCAATGCTTTATGGTAAAAAGCACAAACCACAAAGTATTTATAGCGTATGCACTGCAATGCTTGAGCAGAGCTCTCACGGAGAATGACCTGCAACCCTGAACCGCCAAACACTGACTTTTAAAATCTTTAAAAGATTTCTCTTCCATTATTCTTTTCTTCAACAGGCCACTGGAGCACACTGCAGAGCCAAAACCCAATTTTCCATTTCAAACCTCAAAGGTGACAAAGCAGTTTAAACACAAGGTCTATAATGACAAAATACATATTTTTTTCTGTTACAAACAGATAATGTTTTTCTCAAACATTATAGAAAAAATTTCTCCTGGCTGTTGACATGAGCACAAGACTTTGAATGGCAAATAGCAGTTTGAAAAAACCACATACACACATGTACATCTAAAATCTTCAAGTCTATCATATATATCAGGATTTATACACAACTTAGACCAATCCAGAACACATTTTAAGGTATTCCTCCTCCATGCACCCTGCGCCGTTTAGTTGATAACACCTATGGCATCTCCTGGTTGGCAATACCTGCAGCACGCAGAAGGTTGCGTGAAATAAAACAACTCAGTATTTTTAAAAGAGAGTATTTGCAAAGCTCCAGCTGCTGCTGTACCGTAACAAAACAAGCCAAAAAAAAACCCAAAAAAACCCACACCACCAAAAAACTTAGATCTATACTTTTCTGCCTTGCAATACAAGTCTGTTGCAGGTAAGAAGAAATTAAAAGCACTCAAACCTCTGCAAGCCCTGCAGCAGTTAGCTGTTCAAAGGTGCTGGTGATCTGATGCATGGTGGGAATCCAACTCCCCATCAAGCCAAGAAACAGCAACTGCTCCAGGACAAGACCCAGAGCCCACTTGACCTGCTTCGAGCATGGATGGACCACATGTCCTCTGGAGGTCCTTGCCAACCTCAATTATTCTTCAGTTTTCAAGTATCTAGCCATCTTCCTCACTATTCTGGAGCAGAAAGAGCAGGGACATGAAAGTCATGTCTCAACACATTGCCTAGAACAAAATCCAACTAGTCTTTGATAGCAAATCACAGCAGAACATCTCTTCGGGGGTGTTTGCTTTCTGTAGTGTCTCCTATTAGCATGACTTTTTGCTTACAAGCTTCTCAAAACCATGTAGTTTTCTGTTTCTTCCCATAAAACTAGTAACGCAATTTTTTAAGCTGGCACAGCAACCAAAAGAGGCAAACCCTGTCCTCTCCTTGCTTTTCATTCCCTATCAAAGAACCTTTTAAACACATGACCTGCAAATACTTCAGATGGGGAAAGTCCAAAGGATAAAGACACCTGGGAAGTGCTGATGAGACCCTTCCTCTTCCTCCTGTCCACATAGACCTTATGGAGAACAGGTCCATATGGAAAGGCTTGCAGAGACTGCCCAAAGGTCCAAAACTATATTTAAGGGGTCTCCCCACTCCAAACAAACGTACCATTTGTTGCACGTACGAAGGTTAAAAGGCTTTTCATCCCACTGTCAATGATGGTGCACCCTTCACTACACAGAATTAAACTCAGCAGTATTCTTTCAATATAAACCACATCAAATACTTCATTTCATAATTACAATTTCTGGATGGCAGCCAAGTGAGTTCTACCATATTAACAGACGTATCTTTTTGTCTTGTAATTGAACTTATATATAAAATTCTGCTCTCATGACACAGGCTATGAAACTTTTTTTTTTGTTACAGATAGTTTATGCCAACTAAAAATGTCTTATCATTGTAAAACATTTGCACTAAACCTACCTGGCCACAGCAAAACCGAGACTATTCAAGGGCAGCAATTCCCCCCTCTGCTGAATCAAGTCGCTGTCCTGGGATGGAGCAGTTACCCAACGAATCTTTTGCAGCAATTAGGCTTAAAATACAGGGTTAGTTAAGACCCCTTGTCTTTGTGCACTGAAGAGTTCACACTGCCTAATACAAATATGGGAGAAAATTACTTTCAATGGGAGAGAGACCACTGATTTGGAGAAGGTTTTGGGGTCAATTTAATTGAATAAAAGTAGTGCCAGTGTATGTAATGGAAATATCAAGAGCACCATTAAATAGACTTATAAAGTAAGATACCCTAGACAAAGTACTATAAAAGTCATTATAACACACACTTGTTTGGGAGATTTAAAACTCTGCTGATGCAGGTGCTCTATCAGCTATGTAAGAAATAGGATTTAGTCTCTGCATCCCTAGCAAATGCTTCAATGTTGGCAGAATATTCCTCCTTTTCCCATACTTAAGCACAGGATCAGACCATTTCAGCTTCTTGCTTTTAAGCAACGCTCTGGAAAAAAAGGAATTACCACGTAACCACAATGCAACAAAATAAAATCCCGAAACCAAACCAAAGCCTCCTACTTAAGTCCTCTTCCCGAATGGGGAGAGTTTTGCTACGCAACTGCTGTAACGGGAAAAAAACCCTCCTAAGCTGGCAGACGGTCATCAGCAAATGCTGGTATGGCTAGATCCTGGAGGCAGAGGCTGCCACATCCTGAAGGTCTGGCTCACATACATACATACATGTATTTTTTTATGCATAGGGTGGACGGCCCTGGGAAGAACAGCCAGACACATGTGTTTTCCAGCAAACTCACACACACAGGCCAACAAACGTTTTGGTGGGGAAAAAATCTTCAGCCTGGGTTCACCTTTGGATTTACAGAAGTATCCCAAAATGAAGTTGGGAAGCTCAGTGTTATTAAAGCGGTCTCTCCAACCCACACGATGCTTACAACTCCCAACATTTATATTCTGCAGCCAAAGAACAAACTTTACCACATCAGATGCAGATAGCAAGTATCTGACAGGTCCCAGGACCCAGCAAAAGCTCCTTAATTGGTGCTTCAAATTACTTTTTTCATACCGACAGAGATATAAAATAATCACAGAGCAATAAAATGACCAGTCGAAAACAAGTCACGGCTTAAGGAGGCGACTTTACACTCCCCCAGTAGGCAATACCAGTACCAAAACGAGCACTATAGCAGAAACAAAACAGCACTAATATAATACTGACAGATAAAAAATCCTTAATATATATTTAAAGTGACTATCAAATAGGTTATATTATATATTACAACATCAAGTCATACCACGATTTCCTCACCTTGCATAATCTGTTTTTGCAGAGCTAGATTAAGTACAGCAATGCATCACAAACAGCTGATGCTGCAATTAAAACGTCTCTGCAATTGCTAGAAATAACCCCGCAGTGTGTCAGGACCACAGATGATTTCCTTTACTTTAAAGAAAGTCTTATTGTAAATAATATCCCCTTGAGCTGAGCAGATGACAACACACGCAGCACCAGGATTGCCCTTTTTCTCAAGGTTTAGGCTTTTGAGTCTCCAGAGCTGTTGACCACTTGTGTCTGACCTGCCGTGAAGCCACCATTAATGAAAATAACACTTCTCCATTTCCAAAACCAGACAAACATCCACGTGTTTCAGTGCTCTGCAGAAGATGGCTCACCCAGGCTGGAACTCTTGGTGCAACGCTGCTTCCTTCGTGTGGTGGAGCTGTAGACCTTCAGCCCGAGGACAGGTCTGGAAACAAGCCATCCAGGTTTGGGGAGGTCTTCTTGAAGAGGAGCGTCTCCAATGCAATGCCAACCTCAACCAGAGCTGAGAGCAACTGCCTGGCATGGAAGCGAAACATCGCCCATCGGCAAGAGTCTCATCCCTTGGAGAGGCATCCCCACCAGCTTCCATCCCCTCCTCACCAACCATCAGCCTCTAAATTAGGGAGAGGTATTTGGTCTGGTGTACAACCCTTGGACACTGTCCAGCCCCTGGAGGAGGCCTCTCAAAGTCCCTTCAAAACCTTTTTTTTTTTCTTTTTTTTAATATAATGATTCTACATGGGGCCATAAATGTTTAGAAATGAAGTTTCAACTTCCTACTGTGTACTTGGCCCAAAAAATGCTAAAAAAAAATTGAAGCATTCACTGTTCTGGGCTTGACACAAGTTTTCCTGCAGTTTGTCACCAAAATCAATGCCACAAACTGAAAGGCAAAGAAAGCGTCCCTACTGTAATGCCTCCCATCTGGAACCTCTTAGCAGAGGCACAGAGCCCTCATGTATATTTTACACACATATTTTTCCTGCTTTTCCCAAGAGAAATATGTGTAATGAAGAAAAACAAAAACACATTAGCAGCAACAAAAGCATACCACTGTAATATGAGACCCAGCTCAGCTTCTGCCTGTGTTATCCTTCCTTTTAGACCTCAGCTACTTTTTGCTAGTTACATACAAAAAATAATACACACCCTCCCCTAAAAAAAAAAAAAAAAAAAAAAAAAAAAAAAAATCAGAGCTCTGCCATTAAATCGACACAATAAAAACCACACTTGTCTTCTGCCATGTAAAATATCACCCAAGTAAGGACAAGGTTAAATGTGAATACACACTTCTCCGGCCCTTCCCTGCTCTTCTGCAGGATTATAAAAATAATCAAATAATCCACAACTCTTCTTGATGCAATTCCAAAATTTCAAGTGCTATTAAGCTGCAGCATCAAATTTCTCTGCATTGTACACAGTTAAGGTTGCTCGCTTATACCACAGCAGCTCTGCCAGGCTGATGTTTTCCAGCACTTGCAACGTTTCAGTAGCCATGGGCAGCTTCAGACATCCAATCAATCTGTAAAAATGTCTTTTTCCCTTTTTAGCACAGTTCAAATGGTGAAATCGGAGCTTAAGAATGCTTATTACTAAGTATTGGGGATGGACCACAACACCTGCAGGAGCCAGACCGATGCGTAGCACTGAAAAAAAAAAATCATCTCATTGGACCGATGCGTAGCATTGAAAAAAATTATCGGTGACCAGAATATTTGATAAGTGCCAGGAAAAACAATGACTGGCACTGATTATTTTTAGGGATCAAAAGAGAAGTCTCAAAAATCAATGTATTCCTATCAGGCATTTGTCTTAGGAGAGGATGCAACTGCTTAAACTTGTATTTTCAGCCATTAGGTAAAGCAAAATAGGGCAATTTAAGAGGTACCACTTGGCACCATTCCAAAGGTACTAAACGTCGGTATTTTTGAGGTCATGATGGAGACGTTTTCTATAAACTGAAAAAGGTTACTAAGCTGGGGGTAAATATGACACTGTACCATCCACTGTCTACAGAGAAAGGAACAGCTGCAATGCGAGCACAAAACAGCCAATGCCCTGTAGCATGAGACGGGCATGGTGTTTTCATTCAGTTTGTCATGCAAGAGGTCTCCATACAGAGAATGAGCTTTCACTGCAAAGCACACCCTGCCAAAATCACCTGTTTAGCTTTGCACAGTATTCTTCAATACTGCCAAGGCTGGTATTTCTGAGAACAGTCTTTGGGTTTCTTTTTTTAAAAAATCCAACAAAAAAGACAGTTGTGAATTAATAGAAGTAAAGGGAAACATGGCGAGATTTTGTACTCCAGCTTCCCACGCAGCAGAAAACACTACGCAAAACCACCACAGATATTTTTCCATTGTCCACCTTTTCCTAGCCCGGCTTTGCAAAACACCGAGTGGTTGGGATGGCATGTTGGGAGCGCGTTCCCCTGCTTTTCGGCAAGGGCAGGAGTCAAACCAAGCCCACCCTTGGCACACCAGCATGCATGTGCTGGCTGGTGTGCCAAGGATGCAGAGCCCTCGCTGCTCCTTCTCCCTGTGTGAAGATGACAGCAGCTCTTCATCATCCACCATGGCCAGGCAAGAGAGATTATGGAGTGGGGACTCAAAAGCACCTTCATTCTATTCAATTTTTTCATGTATGTATTAAGAAACGTAGCTTGAGGCCATATCTTCCATTAATGGGCACGATTTTTAGCAACACTTCAAGTCTCAATTTTTACGGTAGCTGCATACATCCAATACCGCTGCAAGACTTCAAGTACTCAAACACCAAGGAGCAAAAAGCCTGCACAAACCACACACTTTGCGTTGGAGATCTGACCCAAAACAGAGCAAACCAGAGGAAGGAACGCAGCCCCAATTTTTAAAGCAGCATCTGAGAGCCACTGAACCTCCTTCTGGGACCCCCTCCATCAGTTGCAATACGTCTTCCAAATTTCGCAGCAAATGAAGCTGGGGTCCTCCCAGATGTGAGCTCGCTTTACTGCTGGAATGAGCTGATCCCCAGAGCTCCATGCGGCAGGGAAGCAAGAGGAGGATGCTGTGTCCCCGAGGATGCCTAAGAACTGCAGTGCAAATTAAGTCTCCAAAGGCATTTAATAGCATTTAACTCTGCAATCTCTTTAGTCTTTGTGCGTAATGTTTCAGGGAACACCAACTTTTTAAACCTTTTTGGGTTTTAGAAGAATATCACAAACACTAAAATAACATGTATGTGCAGTACCGCATTTAAATTATAAGATATTCAGGAAAAAGGTGTGTGGTGGATGGATATATGGTGACCTGCTCAGAATAAACGAGCGATGTTCTGTTTGCTGCACTGGGAGCTGTGCACAAGTATTACGACACTCTGCACAGCTGACAGCAGGAAAACGCAGAAGATACACTTGGAAAATTCACAGGGGCATTGCTTGCCAGAGCAAACAGTAATGGCAGACTTTGTTTTCCAATTAATTTCATGCAAATAAGCAATGCTTTGTTAGAGTACACACTCATTAAATTCTCTCTCTTCTGTTTTCCTGAAGTGGTGGTTTCTAGTAGACAGGTACTGTATGTTTGGGGTTTTTTTAATGCCTTTTCTGTTTAATTGCCACCATGCAGCCTGACAAACCCTCTCCAATCGCTCCCCGCTCTGAAGATATTCAGCCGACATGATCCCACTCCATCGCCGTGTAATCAAACGAACGGTGTACGACTCCCCTTGTAAGAAACCTGCAAGCTCTACAACAGTGAAGTTTAGACCAGCATTTCTTCTTTCAAGCTTTGAAGAATCACTACAATGTGTTTAAGCCTTTTGGTAATTCTTCTGTAACTAAATATATAGTAAATAAATGAAAATCACAACCTGATGATGGTATCATAGTAGCTGCAATAGGATGCAGATTGAGGTGAGAAATTTTGTAGACAGATGTAATATTATCTTTAACCAGACTAAGTGGAATAGCTGGAAAACCCAACAAGCTTTTGAGTATACATGTCTTCTGCCAGGCTGAGACAAACTGTAAAGCTCAAGTACAAATTCAGAATATTTTTTCTGAATTTAGCAAGAGATTCATTAGTTGAATCCAATGGGAGAAAAGGATCTTTAACCAGAGGAGCACAGGGATGTGAAAAAGGAAGGGGAAAAACAAGCACTCCCTGTGCTGACCAGCAATATAGAATTTATAACCTACACAAAACCGTATTTTCATCTATTATTTAGAAGCGGGTGGTGACCTAACGCACAGCAACACATCAGAATAAAGAGCGGGTCATTACTAATTACGCTTGGTTTGTAAAAACGAACTGAGAACCAGCATTTGCAAGGAAAGGAGCTCATGGCACTGCTGCACTTGCTCCTGGACCGGGGATGGACTTCTGGAGCATCCCTCCCTGCAGGACCAAGGGCAGAAGAGTGATGCCCAAAGGCACAACCCCAGCTCTCCAGCTACTGCCCATACCACCCTTACATGATATAGAGCTTCCAGAGGGTGAACATGACTTCACAATGTCTGATCCAAGACATAATTTTTGCATTCTCAAAAAAGAACACAAGCCAAGAACACATCAAAACACATAGTTTTGATGCCTTGGATCTCCCTTCAATCAAGGCAGCACTACAGAAATGACAGTTTATATGATTTTAATCAAACTCAGTGGAGCGCGTGTATGTGGAGGTATCAGTCTTAGCAGGGAAAAAAAGGCTGGAGGGTATCTTAGGTCCAGATCTCACTTTCTTCATCGCACATCATCCACTTGCAAAAATTCTACTCCACCCATAGAGCTATAAAGTTACCGCCGACAGACAGCAATCTGTTTATTCTCATTATACACCACCCAAATCTGAAGCTGCTGAGAACACCAAGGAGATGACTGCTCAAGCAGTCATAGTATAGTCATAATGTCTCAGCACATATCGCTTGGAGCAATTTGGAAAGATTTTATGGGGGTAGAGCTGAAAGATATCTCCCTTAAACAATAAAGAATACACCATCCTGAAAGTGAGGTTAAAGCAAGGAGCCCAGCCACTCTGGCTGCATTTGGGATGATGTAGATTTATTGGGTTTTTAAGCTGCTTATTATTCTGTTTCCTTTTTGCATAAAAAGATGCATGCAGGATGTAGCAGAAATTGTTGGACTACATCTATTTATCCCAAATGGAAAGATGGGGATGCTGCTTCTGCTCGCTCACTCAAAGCAGCTTTATAAAACCCCAAACAAAAATACCATTAGTGGTAGCTAAGGAGGGGTTTGCTTGCATCTTTACAGAGAGGATATTAAATGTATTTCTTTATTGACTTTAATCAGCAAGTAAACTACTATGTTAAAAAATTAAACTCATGTGGAAACAGCATTTCTTCTCTAAACAGCTCTGGCTACAGTTCAGGAGGAGGAGGAGGGATGGAAAAGGAAGCTAAAAAACTGACAAAAAGGAAAAATACAGAAAGAAACCTTTCTTTCTCTTGCTGAGCATCATCCTCATGTTTATAACTCCCAAAGAGAACAGCAGCACGATTGTCCTACCTCGTGCTGGCTGGATTTCAGCAGGAAGGCTTTGGTCACCCAGCATCCGATACACGAGGCTACTACCCTGGTCATCTGTCCTTTTTTCTGCTGTTTCTTCCCCATCTCTCCCCTTGGATGACAGCCAGGAGGATGGGAGCTACTGAAAATTCATCAGCTGCCTAGTCTAAAGTCACTATATTAAAACCCAGGTGGAAATTGAAACAAGGCATGGGAAAAAAAATCCCATGCTATCAGGGACTGTACAAAAAGGGAAAAAAAGGATGGAATTGGTGTTAAGGAGCTCCAAAATCAAAGTTTAAAGATAAGCAATGCTGAGCATCAACATCACCTTAAGAGGTTCCCATCTATACTCTGCTGCTCCCTGGGACGTGTAACATAAATACATGGCGGACCTTATTCCCAACCGGATCAAGATTCTGAGCCAGCCTAAAAACATATAGTATAAGTGGGTTTGGGATTATTACTACATTTGCAATTCTTCCAGTGCCACTTCAGAAAACAAATGCATCAAAGATGCATCACGTAATAGGTAGAAAGAGGTAAGAAAATCTCCACGTTGAATTATCAACATGTTTAAGTGCCGACTCACTGAACTGTTCACCTTTCGCATCCTCTTAACCACGTCCCTGGCACTGGTGCAAAGCAAGATACACAAAATTAAACTGAGCTGATTCAATGGCAAGGAATAGCATGGGACCGAAAAATAAAACACCTCCATAGTTTCTTTTGAAAACATTTTCAGCAATTGCAGGTGCCCTACCCCAATCACACATTCTTGTCCGAAGAAATTTTGCTCCTACGCAAAATGAAGTGTGGCTCTGGCAATCTGGGGTGAAGTCAAATCAAATGTGGTTTGAATCAAGTCAAATAAATGGAAATGCGGCATTTTCTCTCAAATTATAAAACTTAATAGTAAGCTCAAACCTATTTCACTTTTTACTTAATAGTAAGTTGAAACCTATTTTACTTTTTGAATTTCCAGTTGAAAGCTAAAAACTTAAACTCTTTGGAAAAATTAGCGCTTAAGGTCTTTTGACGTGATAACCGTAAAGCAATTTAAAAATTACAACCATTAAAGTCAAAATGCAAACTTATGGCTCCTATAGACTTCAATATTTGCTCGCACAGATCCTTTACACCTTAAGATAGCAGGTAATACGACCTAGTTATTCAAAAAGCTGCTTCTCCCAGCTATGTTTCTCTTGCTGAACAGACACAATTAATATGGAAAACCAGAAATATTCTGCTTACTCATAATTATATCTTAACAAAGCTTTCACAGCAACAAAAAGACAGCGAGGGCAGAAGCAGACGATCTAATGATCCGCAAGAGTTTTGCACCTTAAATGGAAAAAAAATTACTAAATATTCCTCGAGTACCCGACTGCTCGGGTCAATACTGCTCATAGCAAGACAAATGTTCCACTTGCACACTGCCGAGCCCTCGCTAAGAGCTTATGCACTTCTTTAGAAGCCTGATAATCAATAAAGTGCAATTTAAAAACTTAGTTGAGGGGGGCTGCTAATGTGATGGAGATTAAGCAGACGCTGACCCATGCTACCTCTAAACTTTAAAATTAGCCTAAATGTCCTTAATCAGACTTCGAGGAGCAGATATAAAGATAATAATATATTTTATTTCATATTTATATATATATCATGTATAATATTATATTTACTTCATATTTATATATCTCATATCTGTTATATTTATTTTCTATTAATATATCTTGTGTGTATATTATGTATTTCTTTTATAACAATATATCTAGTATTCGACAATTTAGGAAATGCATCTTTGTTGCAGGCTAACGTGATGCAGATATTGCTGCGTGCTTAATCCTTGAGTAAATACAGCTGTCCCTCTGAAACAAGGCTGTTCTGATCAGCAACACTGCCTCTGTGCTTCAGCACTCTGCTGAGACGTCAGCTGAGGGATGCACCAGAATTCAGAGTAAGCTCAACTCACATTACTTATCATTTCAGACCCTTGTAAGGAAAAACGCAGCGCTCTGACCTTGTTAAGCTCTAATCGCATTGTCCATTAGATGATGCATTTACTCAAGCATCCAAGTCAGCATCCACTCTGTCAATAACCCAGGCTGATAAATTTAATTAATAACCCCACTTAAAAACCAGGCAAACATCAATATGTTAGGTTTTTTAAAAGCGTTATGTTTTCTCCCAGTTTTATTGAAATTATTTGGCTTTCCTGTGGCAGATGAAAACCAGATGTCATAGAGAGGGAAGGGTTGCACGAGCCAGAAAGAAAAACCAACACAGCAACAAGGAGGTCACACCCATTCATTACCCATATATTTCCCTTCTGCCATAAGTCTATTTATATTGCATCTCTATTATTACAAATATTATAATTGTGATGTAATTCTAGAAACCATAGTTTTCTCCTTCGCAGCCCAAAGTAGAAAGCAGCATGCGAGTCAAAAGGCTTCAGCAAACTTTCTTTGTGCTGCGTAAGCACTTTGGAAAGCTTCGCTCCCATCCTGCAGTGTTAATGCCAATATTATTGTTTGTAATCTCTCCTGAGGCAGCCCAAGCCCAGGATTAATCCAGGCTTACCGGCTCTTGGATGCCCACTTGTTACACTGAGAATATTAAAAAAGAAAAGGAGTTTGTGTAGATGCACGCAAGGCAATTTAGGAAGTATCACTGTGTGTATGACTGACAAAATTAAACATGCATCCTCGTTTATATGATCTGCAGCAGAAGTGGAGGAGCAGGACTGGAGTTATTTATCATTTTAAGCAGCTACATGATGCAAAATCGGGGAGTAAATGATGGGTGATTTAAGAACTGACTGTCCATATGCATGGGCAACTGAAATGGCAGATGACCTACTTCGTTGAATTTTTAGGCATGCTTCACAAGCAAGGAAAGGTCTTTGAAGGTCTTTGCCCTCTCCACATTATTTTTTTTCCCCATTTAACACTCATCTAAAACTTCTGGCAATAGAGTATTCTGATTTAAAGCAAACGTACAGTAGCAATTAAGAGAGGATGCATGAGCAGGTTATTCTTTGCTTGAATTTGCAGAAAAAGAAAAGCACACAGGGAAATGAGCCTTGTTGTGCTCTACTTGCTACACAAAAATCACTGCCCAAACCAAGGTTGTATATGGGCAACCTATACACTGCCGGCACTGCTCCAAGGACCGCGCTGGGAATTATAGATCATCATCCCAATATTGACTAGCTGCTATTTCGGGGGATTCACTTAAACTCCTTTAAAACTGACTTAATACGTGTAATTTTAAGGTAGCTTTGACATCCTTTTCAAATGCCAATTATACACCTATGTACTAGAGTAGCATCTCCAGTTATTCAACAGGGCCACTCGTACTCAACAAACAATAAATAACACACCGTGCCCTTTCATTAACAAATGCAATAGTTAAAATATTGCACAAATTTCCATTGCTAACTACTCTCCAAAATATTTTAAGTATCCATCACAGATGTGCTTCTCCATAGCAAAAAGGGTTTACTGGTATTATCACATGCATTCTTCTGAAGCTGGAGAATGAAGTTAAAATAATGCTTTTTACAAGGAGGATGCTAGGCTTCACACCAAGCCATGACCCAGAGAATGAAGCGGGATTTTATTTTATTAATTATTTTGGGCTTCTATATGACACCTGCAATGCTGATTTTTTTGTGTGTATGTATTATTATATTATTATTATATTATTATAATAGATATTATTGCTATAGAAGTC
>VYZW01028003.1:0-13903 GCA_013401315.1 Balaeniceps rex | reverse complement strand
CCTTTATCTGCATCACACGCACTCTGCTAACCTGCAAACTTTACCTCACTGAGCACAACTGAGTTAACTTCACAACCTCCTGAGGTCTCTTTCTGGAAAAGTTAACAGATATCCCGTTACATCAAGCTGCAGGGAAAAAAATAAATTCTACTGCATTCACAGTAATTTCTGTATTTTTAATTATTTAAGCTTTTCATTACTCCATAAAAACTTTGTTAGATTCGTGCAACAGTGTATGCCCCCACAAAAATAAAGTCTTAGAACACTATTACCATCTTTCTTTTGGAAAGTTCTTTACAATTTCACTGATGATTGGCTGGTAGCAGGAATCTCTCTCAGGCTTTCCCTCTTCGCTCCAGTCTCTCACAAACTGTTTCAAAGTGGATTTTAATTTATCCATGTCAAATGTTGAAGCTGGTGTAATCTTCCCTCTTCCCTGATTAAAACGGGGGGGGGAAAAAGTTAGTGGAAAATGTACCAAGCGTCTTTAGTCTTGGGGGAAAAAGAAGTAAATTATAAACAGACAAAAGCCGTGCTATAAGGGCTGTTGGGAGTTTTAGCTGACAAAGCACTTGCCTTTCACTCCTGGGACCAGGGCTCCAATCCAAACTAGAATCCTAAACAAACTGAGTTTGCTGGTCTCAGTTCAGCACCCAGGAGACCAGGCTCCACATCACAAGACCATACATAGTATGGCACAGCAGAGCAAAATTGGTAGTCCTTATTCAGGAAAGGACCAGGGCTGAGTTAGTGCAGAGGCTGAACTGCTTACCCTGAGAAGAGGATCCCTTTAGGTACTGATGAGGCCAACACTGAGCAGCTCACATTAGAGCTGCCCATTACTGTACCTTGCCTGCAGATACCAAAAAAGGACTTCAGTTTCCATCTCTGCCAGTCTTTTAAGTTTGAGTGCAATTTTTTTGGTAAGAGATGCCACACTGAAAAAGCAGGTAAGTAGTGAAAAGGTTTTTACAGATGATAACACTGAAAATACTTGGCCTCTCTAAAATTGTAACTGATTTAGAATGCCATAACATATAATAACCTAGTAAGACAAACAATACCACTTATGCTCTACAGAGTTAACTGAAAAAATAACTTCAAAATGTAGCCAGGGTAGAGCTAGAACTCCAGGGTGAAAAACTGTTTTCTTACAGTAAGTGACTACTGTCATTTGCCAGATTCACAATTAGTTTTCATAAGTGTAACTACAAGGACTAACAACAAATAGCTTTATTAAACATCAGCTCTACAAGATGTGAAAGCAAAGAGTGAGAAAATGTAAGCAAGCAGGAAGTAAGAAAGGAGAAAATAAAGAAGGCAAAAAGAAAGTAAGTTGGAGGCCTAAAGGTGTGAAAAACAAGTGTAGAAAATCCCAAAGCGTACAGAATTTAATTTTGAAGTATGAAAAAGTCCATTTTAACATACGTCTTCTCCATATTCTTTATTTTCAAACATATGAAGGCAGTCATTCACAATGGTCTGTAGTATCTCTTGATTATGATCAATGCACTTCCGAATCTTGTCAAGGTGAGGAAGGAATTGAGGAAGAAGACTTTGTTGGTTAGCTGGGAGAGATTTAAACTGCCTCTCTGTTCTGTTCACTCGTTCATGCATATTCGTTCTAAAAAGCAAGAAGTTTAAGGTCTTTAGATATTTAGAAGCAATACACACACTAAATATGAATTATTCACTCTAAGTTACTCAAATTACAATTATTTTATTTCTTTAGACACAGAAAGTGATCAGACTTTGTAACTCCTTACTAGAGAAAAAGTTTTCAAGAATTTCTTAGGCAAAATGTTTGTTTTAAGCTCTAGTTCTACATTACCACTCTTTTTAACATGTTGCTGTTTAAGACGACCATTGTCGTCTTCTTGCAGTTTCGTCATCAGCCACTCATTTCCAGCACAGGTGATCACTACCTTAATACATGGATCTACAAAATTTAATGAACAACCAGCCCCCCAAAAACATCAAAAACAGCCAGATTGTTTCACAAATCCAATTTAAATTGAATGAATAGCTGAATGCTATGGTAAATTTTGGCTACAGAAATAATGAGACGTGGAGTGGGAATAGGGATCCTCAAAATCAATTGCTTCTGAAAGAACCGTAGAAGTCACAGCTGGACCATACCAGGGTTCTGGCAGCCACACTAAGATACTAAACTACCTTCTTTAAACAGCATATTCCCCTCAAGTATGAGTACTAAGTGAATTTGATCATGTAACTGATCCAAGCTAAAAATAACTCTTCCATTTCCCCAAAATAAAAGTTCCATAAGAAAGGTGAATCTACTGCCAAGAGAAGGTGGTCTGTTTTTTTCTTTCCTCTTCCTTCTCCTCACCCAGAACAGTTCTGCCCTCCACCTTGTTCTAGCACTCACCAGGGCTGCCACAAAGTTCATTTAACTTGCTAACCCTGAAGAGACCTGTATAGATTTTGCTAGATTTGATTTCTGTCAGTTTAGCAAGTCAAGTTGGCTGACCACAGTCATAAGGGCTCTAGGTCATAAAGGCAGGACAAGGGATACTGCCCCTTTTGGCAGCAGTGAATCATTTTATCAAGTCAAGTACTGCAGTTTCTCAAACTCTTGTGTCAGCATACTGCAGCACAAAGTTGAAAACTAGCCATCAGAGAGTAAGGTGCAATTGCTGCAATTTTAGTTGTAACCTCAGTATGGAAATTTGACCAGTTAGTATCTCCAAAATTACAGATGTGCTACTGAGAAGGGCATGTTCATTGCAATAGCTACACGGGTTTAAAATGACATTTAAGAACAAAAAACAGAGAAGCAACAATAAGAAAAATAAACTGATCCTCTATATAAATCACATCAGCTTAGCTTAATATCATCTTCTTCAAAGTTTTGCGAGAAACTCTTTGAACCATACTCCTCCACCCTCTCATGCTGAATTGCAACCTTCTAGCAGAATGGATAATTCACTGAAATCAAAAGAACTGCAGACAAAGAGTGAAGTTAAGTCCATAAATCTCCAGAAGACAAGAACTTTAATCTGGACTCAGCTGAAAGTGTGTTATTGCCTTACTCGTACAGACCTTTCCAATTAAGTTATTTGTAATTACCAAGATATGCAATTTCACTTAAATTCGGAGTTATTTCTCTGAGGCAGAGGTAATTTAATTCGATTTCTGTACTGGAAATTTGAGTCATATCCTTTTGTTATGTGTTTACCGAAACTGAAGTATTCAAAAGCAACCTAGAGTCACAGTTGAGCATGAGGCTGAGAAAGATGTTCCCAGCTTCTAAGGCCTAAGGATGCAATTACATCACTGATCTAAGTAAATTACAGTTGGCTGTTGCACTAATAGTAATGACTAACATAAAGTCTTTGGTATGGCCAAACTGAATTGGAGAATTCAATTTGGAAGAGACATCGAAGTGTCATCTAGACCAACCTCCTGCTCAAATACTAGTCCTGGAAAACAAAAGAACCCAAGATATAAAAGTGGTAAACAGAAGAAATATTCTAAATATCACCCACTCCTTCAAATAACCCCGCTATATAAAAGTTACGCTTATATTACATTGACAGGAAGGGTCCAGCACATAATAATGATTCACATGATGGGGATTTGCCAACTGAAATATACAAATATGTAGTGTAGCTACATCCCAAATCTGCTTCCCAAACCTAGTGTAACAGAAGACAGTTTACCAAAATACAGTAGAGGACTGGGCTTTTTCAGCTAGTCCTCCCCACCCCACTATTTGAGTAACTTGTTTCCTCTTCCATTCGATGGATTCAAACATAAAGTCGGGTCCCCTCCCAACCCTTTCTCTCACTCCTGTGGGGCCATCAAGCCCTTTTCTGACTCAATAAATGCCTAGAAAACTAAAGTAACAAAATGGCATCCATTAGCCCTATCAACAGCTCTTAGCTCTTGTGCAAATTAACACGTCTTCCAAAAATTTCCCCAGTAATCGAAACACCGTTTCCATTTCTTTGCCAGCAAGAGCTACTATTGTTTTGAGTACTTTACAGCGCCTTAAAGCATTTTATCTTATAAAGAGACCTTTTACGTCTTTTTCAGGTGCGTCGTACTTTGAGATAGTTTTTTTTTTTTCTTTTATGCTTCCTAGCTGACAAAGACATCGGGGTGACTTTGTCCGCATCCAGAAAGGACAGGGGAGCAGAGGTCCTTTCCTAACTCGGGCTTCTGCACCCCGCTAAGGGTACAGCGCTCCCCACAGAGCACAGCCCGAGGGAGGCGGCCACATGACACGCACGGACGAGAGAAGAGCTCTGGGCGCCCGGCGCCCGCAGCGCCGCCCGCACGGAAGGCGAGCTCCCGAGCCCTGCGAGGCAGGTCGGCGAGAGGAGGACGCGGCGGAATGTGTGGGGGGGACCCTCGCAGGGCCCCACACTCAAGGCGGCAGGTCTCGGTTACCCGTAGTATCGGAAGGCGTTGATGATCCGCCGGAAATGCTCCCGCTCCAGCCGCTCCTCCTCCACCTCCTCCTCCACCCTGGCGGTCGTCGCCGCCGCCGCGAACGCCCTCGGCTCTTGCGGCTGCCGCCTCCGCAGCTCGTCGCTCAGCGAGGCCGCCTGCTCTACCTCGGCCTGGCCGCCCCCGCCGCCCGCGCTCTCTCCCGGCCACGGCAGCTGCTCCCGCTCCTCCTCATGGCCCCGCCGCAGCCCCCTGCGCATCGCCTTGGCCGGCGGATCTCTCTCGCCCGGGGGACGCGGCGGCAGCGGCGGCTGCGCTTTACGGGACACGGCGCACGTGGCCGACATCCCCGCATCGGCCGCCTCCAACGAACCCGCCCGGCGGTCACGCTCCCACGCTCACTTCCGGCGCAAGGCGGAGGGAGTCGGCCCGACGCGCGCCAGCCTGTCCGAGCGAGCGGGGAGTATCGCGAGAAGACGGCCGGCGGCAGGCGCAGGCGCGCTCCCGCCGGCGTTGGGCGGGGCCGGGACCGTGGGCGGGGCTGCGGCTGTAGCGGGCGTTCAGTCTCGGGTGGTTTCTGCGTGGGCGAGGTGGGCAGGTTAGCGGTAGAGCCCCCCAGCGTGAGGCACAGGCAGTCGACCCCGGACGATTTTTTGTGTCAGTGCGCTGTCACAAGGAGAAAAAAACGGCTCTGTGGAATAGTGCCAGTCCCAGTGGCAATGGCGCTGAAACGCCTTTGGAGTGTCCCTGAAGGAGGATGCGTGCCTGCCTAGCTCCTCTGGGCTCCTCACGCAAAAATTAAAAACACAAGTTCAGCCATTAATGAACGCCAGCTCTTGCGCAGCAGGCCGCAGGCCGCCGCCTGGTCAGCTGCTCCGAGTTGCGGCAAGGAACGCGTCCAGCCCCGTGCAGCCGCGAGCAGCGAGGTGGCTCTGCTGAGAAGAGGCAGGAGCCACAAAGGGAGCTCTGCAAGTACCTCTGCGCCAGACTAAACTGAGAGTGTTTTTTGGCACACTGACCTTCTTTCTGTGGAAATAGCATCAGCTTCCTAGCACAAACACTCACTTTACTCTTAATTATTTAGTTCTCTTTACTCTCAACACTACTCTTACTCTCTTGCAACTATGTTAACTGACTGGACAGTTTTGACTATAAAGGTGTTCAGTGGCAGTGCCAGAAAGAAGGCACAGACGTTATTCCTAGTTGGATGGACAAAAGAATCATTGCTCTCAAGGGCACATTAAGTGGTTTCGTAAAGTATAAAACACCATGTATGTGACAAAGCCAACATCCGAGTCGATATACAGTGTAAAGTTAGAAATTCAGGTTTTAGACTTAACTTTGAAGGTTAGAGAGGAAGCGATAGTTCTGCGAGATAAAAAGTTTGTTCCTACTACATCAGTGTTTATGACTACTACATCATCATGTTTTTCCGTTATTTTGGCATCATGAAGATTAAGAAATCACCTTCCTGGTGTCAAATTAATCCTGTAATTGCATTTCTGTGCTTCTTATATGTAAGCCATTAGCCCATTAGCCTTCTGTAGAACACCACTTCTATCATCACCGTGTTTCTAAACATACGCAAGACTTAGCAAGGTTTCCTTCGGCTACGGCAGCCTGAAGTTGCAGCCAGCAGAATGTGACACCACTTCCAAAAAATGATCCTTTCTTCACAAAAAGATCCACCAGCTCCTGTCCTGCAGCTCTCCCCAACCACTTTACAGGTAGTGCAGTCCTGGAAGTCAAAAGGCATCTGCCAGGGGTAAAACAGATTTTTCCTGTCAGGGGCTGTACCACCTTCAGAGCAAAAGCATTCTACCAACATAGTAACGTTGCAGGGTTGTTCTGTAAGCTTTTATAATGGCACCTGAAATACTTTATCTCCCAAAGAGACTCAGAAGAGTTTATTGTATTTTCCCACTAAGGTGAGTTGCTGTAGCAACTGGCAATACAACACGCAATTTAGGCACCACAGGGGAGCCTGGCCAGTTTCTACAGGCCATCCATGGTATAGCCCTGCCTGCTTCTTTTACTACTTTTTATGGGTGGGGTGTCAATGAATCTTCCCAATCCCTTTTGAACCTGTTGGTACTGTCTGCCACCTATGGCAATAAATCACAGAAGCTCACTATCTTCTTTGTGAAATACCACCTTAATGTAACTGGTCAACCTGTTTTAAGTGAAGGAGGAGTGCCCCCTAAACTAGCATTTGTACAGTTAGGTGAATACTAGTTCTGCATCTGCTTGACTCACAACTTTCAAGATTTTGTAAACCTTGACCTTTTTTCCCCTCAGTCTTCTCCTCTCCAGAATGAAGAGTCCCAGCATTTTTATTCTCTCCTCACAAAGCGGCTGCTCCGTTCCACTGATCACATTAGTTGCCCTTCTCTTAACTCCACTATGGACTCTCTTCAGATGTAGAAACTGGAGCTGCCCAGTACTGAAAATGTGGGTCCACTGGTTTTACACAGGAGCAAAGTAGTACCACCTGTCCTGTTCGCAGTACCCTGCCGTGAGATGCCTACCGTTGCAGAAGGCACTACCTAGCTCAAACAGAGTCTAATACAAAGTGTTAGTAGCAAGGCCTGTTAAAGCCTTGGGCTGCAAACTGTGAACTTTCATCTAGATACTCTGACTGTATGCTGAACTCCTACTTAGCGTCATGAAAGAAGGCCCTGAAACCAGTGCAAACCAGAAAGATAAGGTAGCCACAACCATCAGCAGAAGCTGAATCCATTAAGAGAAGGAACGTCCCTCCTGGAGGCAAAGGATCCAATAAAGAACAAGAAGACCCCAGACCCACATATTGCTATTGGACCAAACCATCGTGTGAGGGGAGGAGAACTTAAACTGTAAGGGTGTAATTGCCCAGGGATTTCTTTGTTTGGGTTCCCTCTCTGGAGGCACCCTGCTCAAGCTGTCATCTACCACTGTACCACTCAATAAATCCACCTGGCATACATCGTGTGGGAGACTGCTTCAGGGAAACCTAGGGTCGAGCCTGAGGGGAGAGAAAATGCCCCAGAGTAAGTGAGCATGTGGGGAGTCAAAAGGGGCACCCATCAGCTCAGTGGAGCTGCCTGCCCGCTGCAAAGGAACTCCGGTCCTAGCAGTTAAAGTCTCGGGTGGTATGTATGGGACTCCCTGAACGGTGTGTGAATGCTCAGGCAGCGGCTGCTCCTTTAACACTACCTAATATTTTGATTCAGCTCTACACTGTGGTGATGGTTTCAGAATAATTGCCAAAGATCTCTGTCCTGAGCTGTAAGTTCAAGTTGCTGAACTACAAGTTCAGTACCATGTATATTTTGATGAATGATTTACACCACAAAGGCATAAATCTATACTGGAGCTCATCTACCGCTTTTGCCCATGGAAGGATCTCACAAAACTGAGCTCCTTGCCACTGGACCCATGTTGGACTACTTGAGAAAGTTCAGCATTTGTCTGCAAACTTGGGTGATTTCATTGTTCATTCCCTCCTCTGAATCACAGCCAAACTTGCTGAATAAAATCGCTTGGGACTGCCAATACTGAAATTCTTCCTGCTCCTGAGAGGAGCCCATTAAGTCTTAACCCTTCACTTCCTACCCTTCTCAATTCATAAAAGGATCCCTTATGTTCCTCTGGAACCAACATATCATTTTAAGTAGTACTTACCCATTTCTCTATGTAAGAAAATGCTTCAAAAGTTTATCGAAGGGACACCATAAGCCTACGAGTTTTGTGCAGGGATAGGAAAAGCAACAACAAAAAATTTCTTCCCTTCACCATTGTATTGGGTTTGTGTGGCAAGGTTTTGGTAGCGGGGGAGCTAACAGGGTGGCTTCTGTGAGAAGATGCCAGAAGCTTCCCCCACATCCAATAGAGCCAGTTCCAGATAGCTACAAGACGGACCTGCCGCTGGCCAAGGCCAAGCCCATCAGCGATGGTAGTAGTGCCTCTGTGATAACATATTGAAGAAGAGGGAAAAACTGGTGCACAACAGCAGCTGGGAGAGAAGAGTGAGAATGTGAGAGAAGCAGCCCTGCAGACACCAAGGTCAGTGAAGAACGAAGGGAGGAGGTGCTCCAGGCGCCGGAGCAGAGATTCCCCTGCAGCCCGTGGTGAAGCCCATGGTGTTACCAGTAAAAAGTGGGTGCGGATTCCTCAGGGACGAGGCACAACACTCAGCAAGTAAAAGCTTTGGCTTTATGGAGAACGTAGCGTTACCACAGTGGGAGCCTCAGGACACTGGCGCTCATCTAATGGGGACCTGATGCAGTGGAGCCTTGCTTGGGAGTGAAGTTCAAAGGAAAGCACCACAGGGGTGGATAATAAAATTTGTGCTGATTAATATAGCATACATATGCAATGTTCTGTTTTGCTCGTTAGCGAACTCACTGATGTAATGCAGATGCTGCTGTCCAAATTCTGAGATCCACAGCTGGCCTTCACATTGGAACCCGTGCAGGGGTGTGTGCAGCTGCAGTGGGGTAAACTACCCCAGAATACCGTAACAAGGAGATAAAACATGCTTGGGACTCTACATACCCGGATGGGGGAGGTAAACTGTCCTGGGTTACCGTAACAAAGTCTTATGCACTACACATGATGAAGCAGGTCGTCCCCCCTGCTGCCCATGGAGGACCCCACGCCGGAGCAGGTGGATGTGCCCTGAAGGAGGCTGTGACCCCATGGATAGCCCACATAGGAGCAGTTTCCTGGCGGGACCTGTGATCCCGTGGAGAGAGAGGAGCACACACTGGAGCAGGTTTGCTGGCAGGACTTGTGACCCCGTGGGGGACCCATGCTGGAGCAGTCTGTTCCTGAAGGACTGCACCCTGCAGAAGGGACCACGCTGGAGCAGTTTGTGAAGAACTGCAGCCTGTGGGAAGGACCCATGTTGGAGAAGTTCATGGAGGACTGTCTCCCATGGGAGGGACCGCACACTGGAGCGGGCAAAGAGTGTGAGGAGTCCTCCCGCTGAGGAGGAAGGAGTGGCAGAAGCAATGTGTCATGAACTGACCGCAACCCCCATTCCCAGTCCCCCTGCACAACTCGGGGGGAGGAGGTAGAGAATTCGGGAGTGAAGTTGAGCCCAGGAAGAAGGCAGGGGTAGGGGGAAGGTGTTTTAAGATTTGTTCTTATTTTTCATTATCCTACTCTGGTGTTAAATGGCAATAAATTAAATTAATTTCCCCAAGCCGAGTCTGTTTTGCCCGTGACGGTAATTGCTGAGTGATCTCTCCCTGTCCTTATCCCAACCCGCGAACCTTTCATCATATTTTCTACCCCCTGTTCAGCTGAGGAGGGGGAGTGATAAGGCAGTTTTGGTGGGCACCTCATGGCTAGCTAAGCTCAACCCACCATAACCATCCAAGTATTAGCTAATCTGTTACAGTTACACCCCTTCCAAAGGGAAATAAGAACAAAACCACAGTTTAAAGTCAGACCGTCCATCATTGCATTTGAGCAAATGCAACTTTAAGTATTTTTACTGCACAATAATAATATGAAATAGTATTTGGGATTACTTAGTAATTGGGATTACTAAACACAGCTTTACTCAGCTCTAATCTGTTTCTTACATACAGGTTGAGGACTGTTAACACTGTTAACAGTAAACCATTACACTTCAATCAACATGATCAGTTCAGCTGACACACAGTATGTAATATAGCCCATCCTTTGCTTTTTGTGTCTGTAGTTTTATTTTTATTCTGGCTGATAAAGATGTAAGAGATTGTATAGAAAATGAAAGAGTTAATACATTACTTATTCAGCAACCAAAGATGATTCAAATTCCCAGTTTCCTAGTTTATCTAAATATATATACACAAATACTGTAATAAAGTTTTAACATACATTTAGCATACCTGTTTTCTGAATACTTTAACTAGTATAATTTCAACCTGAGCTATGAGAATTAACAAGAATTATTGCTTCCTTCCTCCTCCCTGAAGCATGCATTTATTGTCTAGTGGTCTATGCTGTCCCAATAATCGGTCTTTGCACAATACATATACTTGTTAGCAAAGCATCTGCATTCTCTCTGACATCTTATTCTCCCACCTTTTTCCAACAACCTGACATCTCTTCAGCTTTGCTTGGGTTTTTTCTAAAATATCTATTCCCAACTGCTCCAAGCAACGTAAAACATACAAATTACTTGACAAACACCACACAGGTACTTAGCAAGTCTAAGTAAGTTCAGTTATGTTGTGTTCAGTAACGGCTTCAGTTACTGAATAAGCAGTGTAACAGCTTATACAATCTTAAACTTACTATTGCCACAGCATATAGCTAGTTCCTCTAACCATGTTTATCAGTGATTAGAAGCTCGTAAAAATATTAGAGGTAATCACTGTCCTTTCTACATGAACATTTCAAATTGCATTCATCCATGTTCATACATGCTTATTAATCCAACAGACCTGCATCCTTATAGTTTAGTTTTGTACACAAAAATACGTATCTATTCTTTAAAATAGATTTACAGATCAGCCAAAGCATGACTGACTGAAGAAATTCTAAAGAATAATGCACTGTTGATACTACTCAACAATACCTGAGGCTCAGAGAGTTAATAGTCACTACAAATCCACTTGTGTTGTATGAACTAGTATTACTGATGTACATATTAACATCTGCTCAGTTGGTTGGCTTGCCAAGTATGACAGTCTTGAAATGATTCAATTTGTATCAAATGGAACCCAGGCTTTCTACATTATCATGCTGTGACCTGCTGACCTAAAATAAAAAGTACACATTTAACCTGTAGTGTCATTTCTGTTTGAACATGACATCATTGTATATTAGAAACTAATACCACCAACATGTCTGCTTTCATTGACATTTTGCCCCATATTCCTTCTGTTCCCCCTTTTTTTTATTATTTTATCATTAGATAACAGTAGATTCACCTACTATTTGAGAACATGCAATTTCAAGGAACTTCAGGTTATAGCTTATGATGACTTAGAGTAATGGACACATGCATAAGGACTGTAATACGTATACAGATACAGACAGAGATACATATAGAGTAATAGAGTAATACATATAGATATACAGATCTAAATAATCTTTGCAGTATTTTCATATAACAGGATTAGCTTCTTGTTAACTTGGAATGGGATAAGCAGATTCAATTTCCAGTAAAATTACTTACTTCCTTCCCTCAGCTTTTTTAATTCCTGTATTATATCACTATACACACAGGATAAAAGCTCCTCTTGGGATTTTGTTCCATCCAAATAAACTAAGAAAGACAAAAGAAAATGTTTTCATGAGTTCTACACCAGTTATCTGTAATAGCAATTGGCGAAGTTTTCAGTATTCCTATGGGTACAATAAGCAGAGATGAAAAAATAAAAAGCAAGAACAGTACCTCCCTTTTCTTCTTTCCCAAATTCATTTCACATGTTAAAAAATAACATAATGGAAAAGTATTCTAATTAAGAATTAATTTACAAATTTTTGTGATATAAAAGTCTTCATAAGGGTAGTAGTAATAACATTAGGAAAGTAAAGAAATGGAATAATTCAGCAAAAAGGTTCCTATGCGGTGGAAGACCTCAGGTTCTTCCTCAGCTTCAGGGTTTGAGCAAATTAAGGAAGGGCACTGCAGTTCCCATTCTCACTGCACAGCAAGAAGGGGTGCCCTAGTCTTCGTGCTGATGAAGCAGCCACCTGACTTCTCTTTCCTCTGGCCCCAACTCCAGAAGTAGGCAGTCCAGGAGCTGTACAAGTGTGAACATGACACAAGCTCATGGCAGTGCCCCATCAGCTGGCTCAGCTTTGACACTTCTCATGCAAAACTGGTGACTGCTGTGTGTACAAAAAGCACGTAGGAAGTATCTTCAGCTTATTACAGGACTTCAACCGGGATTTTAATTATGTGCTGAAGAATTCTGCCAGTGCATCAGCTATTGTCTCAGAAGCTTCTTGTTTAGCCATATGCNACAAACTACCTTGTTAAATGAACTTAATTAGCAATCAGAACATTTCTATTTTTAACTTCATAATTTTCATTATTAAAAAAAAACAAAAAACAAAACCAAAACCCTATAGACTTGAAAAATAAACCAACAAAAGGTCCAAACCTACTGCCTGAGGACCACAAAAATATTTGAAAAAAACTCTGTCCCATACAAAAAAACCCACAACACAACAAAAACTGCACAAGTGCCACACTTAAGCATTTTATAAGTTTAAAATTAAGGATACCATACCAATGTTACTTGCATTCTCTTCCAATTCATTTTTATATTTCATATACATAGGCCACACGTGTCCATCGAAGTACCCCGGTGTATCTGCTGGCTGATAGACTCTGGTGCTACACAAAAATATATTTGCTTTCCCATGCAAGTTTTACATTTTTCCCCCAGTGTCAGCTGGTTTAACAAGAGCACCTATCCAAAATAAAAACAGGCTGGCAGGCTGCATAACTGTTCAAGTGAAGGAGGCTCCTTTGTTTTAATGTGGTCTGTGATACGAACTTTTGCTAACTTACCTATTCTGCCAATCAAATTACATTTAAGATGAGGTAAAAGGTTTTTTTTTTAATTGAAAAAGGTATTACATATAAATTAAGCTGTATTGAAAGTGTTACCAAAACAAATTACTTTTTTCTTTTTTTATTGGGTATACAGATTTCTGAAGTTTTAAATGACTATCGGTTTTGTGTAGTCACTTCCAGCCCAAACACTAAAGTCCTTTAAAGGTGAGCCTAGTGAGAAACCAAGAAAGTGGAATCAACCAAAGCCAGTTGAATAGAGGATTTCTTCACTCAGCCAGCAGATTCTGACTTCGCACACATGTATTGCTCCAAATTTGGAGGCAAGTCAGACACTGGCTCAATAATCTAAATCCAATATACAGTACAACTAATGCAGAGTCTAAATGAAGCGTACACTAAAACCACACATGAACATTGTTTAACAATAATCATCATGTAGCTGCATTCAACCAAGGATAAGACTGCTCAGTAATTTTTTTTTAACTGTTTCACATTTTAAACATGGTTTAACTCCAATATGCAGTCAAAAATCTAAATCATTTATCTGGACAACAAATTCTCTTTTCAGGGTTTGTAAAATGTTTACTACCCCTGTGCTCTAAAATGCAAGCCCCGCCCCTCCAAACCCACGTATCTCTGCATACTTTTGTCAATGTTGGTTAAACACCCACACAGTCTTCCCTGGGAATCACAGAGGATTGATGATCTTAACAGCTTACATTTGGCAAGCGCTGAAGAAAAGCTAGTACAAAAGAACCACTCCAGGTTAGGGGGTACAGTGACCCTTTGTGAGCAATAACTGAATAATCTTACCTCCTTCTCCTTTTGCACTCTTCATAAGGAAGGGTCAAAAAATATCTTCTATTCCATAGTTCATTAAGCGGCCTAAGATAATAATATATTTAGTTTCCTCTTCCGTTTTAGGGAAGCTTTTAATATACCAGGTTACATATTACTGCTTACTCATAATTGTACAGC
>VYZW01028000.1:1291-15307 GCA_013401315.1 Balaeniceps rex | reverse complement strand
AAAAGTAACTCTAACTCAGCTGAAACCAGGACAGCTACCTTTCTTCACTTTCAGTTCTTAGAGCTCCCAATCACTGGGGGGAAAAAAAAAAAAAAGAAAAAGGAAAAAAAAAGAATAGAGGCCCCCCCTTATTATTCAAACCCAAACATTTTTAAGCAAGAACATATGTATGGTTTTCAAGATAATATTCAATTAACTTGTTAAACAAAACCATACAGGAATAGCTAGTATCCTGCTATTGATGCTCCAACTCAAAGTCATTCAACATGTCTTGGGCATTCCAGAAGGCCACAGGTACAGGTAGGCTTTTCAAAGTACCTTAAATAACATTAATAACAACCTTAAATAACCTTTAATAACCTTTACAATGTGCCTTACATCAATATATTTGACCAAAGCAGTAAAAATGCAAAGCCATTCAATACTTCCATAAGACAGAACTATCACATCTACATTCAACACTGACCTTGTTTTGACAGGTCTCTTTCAACAGAAAAGAACCTATGATTCTGCAACTGTAGCCTTGCTGAAACAAGCATACCTAAACATTGAAATAGATGGTGCTTGCTGTAAATAATTTCAGCAATAATTTCACTGGAAATGCTTTAACTAACACCTTTGCTCAGGAGTCAACAACACTCGTCACTAATATCAGATATATACAGCATACAAATTTCTTAATACTGTAAACCACATACGGTATTCTGATCATTTTTATTCATAGTCTCTAAAGTCAGTAAGATCCAAAATTGGTAACTGAGTTTCACAGCCTAAGAAAATCTGATGTCCCCGCAGACTGCAACAAGAGCTTTTAAACAAGAGGGCCATCAGTTCTCACAGCAGAAGCAATAAAAGTCAGAAGCGTGACACACTTGCACAAAGCCTGACTCTTAGTGCTGTGTACCTTCTCTCTTCAATGTGCCTTGGGTTGGAAATATCAAGTCTAAGTGTCCCAAATACATAACTCCATTTTCAAAACCTTGACCACCATTTTCTGATGCATTGTCATATCATCATTTTCTGATGATATGAAAGATGGTTGTGAATAGATCCAACTCAGCACAATGTTACAATATAAGCTAATACCCTCAGGAGTTCCACATGTATTTTTTTGCCCAACTACAACTGAGCAGGCAAATGTTCTCTTGGTAGCCTTTTTAGATGGTTGTTCTCTCCACACCTTTCTTCTCCAAACACATTAACTATGAGTCACAAAGCTAAATGCGTGAGAAAGCAAAAGAACAAGTGTGTGTTGAAACAGACCACATGAATAATTCACTCTCTGCTTTCACTGGTTCTTGCTGCCCACATTAATAGTCATTGCTCCTCTCTCCTGATTATAAGCATTTATCCAATCCAGCAGAAAGTTTTTCCTTAGCCTCCAGAACATTAGCTTGCCACCTTTTTCTTTGGCAATTAGAAAACTTTGCCACTAGTGAGATGTTATTACTAAGTAAAACTAATTATGCAATAGTCAATAAAAATATTTTAAAAGAGGATGCAAGTTTTAAACATTTATATAATTTCTTCTACAGTTTCCCCAGTGATCTTCCTGTAATGTGGATTAAAAATGGAGCAAGTTTTTTTTTTTTTTTTTAATTGACTGGAATAAATAAAACACCAAATGAGTTTAGAGTTAAACAATCTTCATACACAGCACATCATTAAATAATTGATATCAAGTAAACAAGGAAAAAAAAGGGGGGGAGAAATATAGAAGTTCACAATGGGAATGGCTTGCTATAAGAGCACACAGCAGGTTTCTTGCATCTTTGAGATGCAAATATCCGCCACGTGAGGAACCTCAGCCCACTGCATTGATGGAAGTATCTTCATCAGTATCAAAAGGTGACTTCTTGAGTACAGGCTTCATAACTACTCCTTTCGAAGACAACAGAACCTTCCCATCCTGGTAAACACAAGAGCCACCTCGAACAAATGGATAATAGCAGCTTGATGTTGAAAACCAAATCTCATTCCTTTGATTAAATTTACACAAATATAGAAGAAATGAAAATTTCAGGTCTCATTCACACTTAATAAGAAACAAAAGACCAAATCTTCCTATAAAGTGAAAGGAAAGCTATACCTTCTAGCCATACAGGAATACTCCATTGCCAGAAAGAGGCTAGGTTGGCAAAAAAGCCAAGTGAAAAACCTAATGAGAAATTGCATGTAAATCAACCATCAGTGCCAGAGGTTCAGTATCTCAAACTACTTCAAATAATTTCATCCTGATGGAGTAATAACCTTCATGAACAAGAAACAAAATACTAGTTGGGAATCTGCTTCCTCTTTCTTTGCACAGGGACAGGAAAGAAAAAGGGGACAGACTTTTCTGCTAGAGAAGAAAAGAAAAGACTATGCAGAGGCAAGAGGACCAACATTCAAGCCTCCACACCAGGTAAGTTCTCAATGCAGAACACACTTTAAAGAAAATATTTGCCTCCCTATAGTTTTCAGTTTATTTCTGCTGAATCAGCTCACCTGCTTTCCCATGTGTATAACAGATGTTATTAAGTGGCATATTAGTATTAAGAAATAATATCTATATTCATTCTATACAAGAGCTCACAAATTCCAATAAACCCATTATGCACTCTTCATTGAGCTAATCTATCCCAAAAACACTCCTAACCCACACATTTCCAACATTGTTTTGGATTAAATAACAGTTGCTGGAGTCCTCCATCTCATAAGGTCATATATAGCTATTAATTTTTTCCTTCACTTGCACAGAGGACTTGAACATCTTATTAGCTAAAACTCCACTATAATACTCAGATCCCATTTGTGGAGAAAGTCTAGTTCATAGAAACCAGCAATACGTGCAGGTATGTATTTAAAAAAAAAAAGTATGTAGAACTCCTGCCTCCACCGCTTTTCCATCCCCTTGTTCACCTTTCAGTGGTTTGTTTTTTTTTTTTCCTCTGGGGCCCATACACACAGAAAGAAAAGTATAACCCAAACAGACCATAGCCTCAATTTCAGAAAGAGAGGTGTTGGAGAGTGATTTAATTACTGTGATGATCCTTAGTCCCATTAGGGTGACCCGAACTACACAAGGAATTTGCACTGTCAACACAGATAACGAATTTCATCAACTCTCATCTGTTAAGATTTCACCTTCGACTTAAATTTCCTTCTACCCTGTTATCATTACCAAACATTTTGTTCTACAGGGGGTCTAAACCATTCATGCAGATTTAATTTATGGCAATTTAAACTGTGTCAGAAAGTTAATAACTTAGGAATAATACATGTGTCTCTTACTGAGTTTAATCAGTGCCCATTAATGTGCCTGTTATTTTTGCCTTTTTGTTATTCATGCGTTCTAATCCAAAACTACATTTACATTGAGTGGAAACAAACTTACCCAACTCATCAGACCTCAAAATAGATACCTAACTTGCACAAACACTTTCCTCACTTTTAGAAGTGAAGAAATTCCACTTTTCCTTTTTGGAAGTACAAATCAATACTTTCACCAAAATAAGAAAACAGTAAAGGAGATCTAAGCTTTTCATATACATCGATAGCGTTCAAGAATCTCATTATCCTCATCTACCCCTATAAATCAAGAAAAAACTCAATGAACAGTTTTAGCTCAGTATAAGAATGGCCCTACTATGGCCTGAAACTGGTGCGAGTGGAAAAAGGTTCAGGCCATAAGTTACACATACTTACAAATTATTTTATTTGAACAAAGAATACATTAATGAAAAGAGTTTGGACTACTTAGCTGTAGAATGAAGTCACATGAACACATTTAAAGATGCAACATTCCTTTCTAGTGTACAGACAGTCAGGAGGAAAAGTCTACCTTCCAGAAAACATGAGGTGTTAGCAAAAAAATTTTCAAGCAAGATAGGCAGAGTTGAAGCCATATGAAGCAATGGTGATGTTTTAGTTTATTTTAAAAATTCAAGCCCCATGGAATGGAACAACCTTCTGGTTTCAAGGCTGCTGACCTCTCTGATGTTTTCAGGTTGTAACCTTAACAGTTTTACACCTAAGTATTCAGATCATAAATGTTTAATTCACTGTGTTCAATGTGGATGTTGCCTGCTTTCAATCGATAAATCTCTAGTACACATATTAAGCACATCTCATCTGAAATCATAGTTGTCTACCATTCATACCAGACAACACGCAATACAAGCCCAATGGTTATACGAGGAGTTTATAGTCTGTGTTATACACTGCAAATGTTTTTGGCTTCAGAGGGACACACTTAACATGTTATCAAAAGCTAATGACAAAGCAATGATCAAAAGATTTTTCCATTCCAATTCAGCTGCATATTTGTTTGTAATCTACATTTAAAAAATACTAAAGAGATCTTTGCTTAGGAGTCTAAATTGCCCAGTAGTGGCTAGCCATTTACAAATGCTAATAAAGGAAACAAAACAATCTAAAATGCAACAATAAAAAGGCTGATTTTATTGAAGTGATTGTATTTTTCTTAATAGAAATAAATTATAAAAGTTCCCACATAGATCTAATGATTACAAATATTTGCAAATGTACTTTGATTCTATTTGCCAAAAAAACACTTATTTGAAGATAATTATTTAGATCAGCAAACTCAGGTTTTGAAGTAAAGAGCACTGCAAAAATAAAGGTAAGTATTAGCATTAATAATTGCTAAGAAAGGAGAAGAAAATCTCACTAAATGTATTTTAACAGTGGGAAGTAAAACAGAGCATTTCAGTGCACAGTTGTATTTTCACAGAGTTTCTTGCAACCCACGATGCCAGAAGCGGTGGATTAACCTAGTTTCTGTGGGCACAAGACTAGAATCTGTTGCCAAGTGCAGCTGTCAGAGCCACCTGCATATCTTTGGCTCAAACCAAGACTCAGAATAAGCCAAAGGGTGACTTCAGGATGTGTCCATTTTAATTTACATTCGTGAAAAAAACTAAAGAAAAAAGTCACCAATATAAACTAGGAAGGTTGGAAGCTGCTAACAATGTCTGCCTAGAAGCTTTGATTATACAAAGCTGGTATAATTTGTGCTTGTCATATTTTTCCAGCATATACAATGTCAGTTCAACTTTTGTTTTCACTTGTTTGTTTGGATTAGCCAGTGAGCAAGCTGCTACTGCCAAGATTAAATGGCAAGCAAAGCCAATTGCGTGGAAAAAATTTGAGTCACACAGATAAAGGAAAAAATAAGATAGGGATTTCCAGCTACCAGCAAGCTAACTTCAAAAAGTTCAAATCGGCACTGTAAAGTTCACATGCTTATCCAGATTCTTCCAGATATCCTCAAATTTAAATCTGGAACAGTAATTAGGCTGACTTTTTTCAAGTTTATCTATTCCAACTCACTGTTCTCTACCTCCCTGTTCACTAATTCAGAGAGAAAACCCACTGGATTTAGCTGTGGACTCTACAAATACTATCCACACAACATGAGAAACACAAGTTACTGTTCCTTTACATCACCTGTGCATGTGAAGATACATTCATCCAAAATACCCCAAAGACAATTCTGTTTTTACTGGCTTGCCCACTAACAAAGCAATATGGTAGCCACTAGGCTGACTTGACATGTCCCACAAAACCCTCCTCAGCAGATATGACCTGTTTCTGGGAGCACACCTTTGGCATTCTAGACACACACAGAGAAAAATTCATTTTCCATTTTCTGAATCAAGAGTTCATGAAACCTGAGCAAAGCAAAGTTTGGCAGGTTCACAAACATAGGCTGAATAACAACATAACATTCTGATAAGAACTACTCAAATATTCAAAGCTAGTGAGAGGAACAAGTAGGCTATCTTCTAGTTTGCTTAAAGTTTCCCAGATAAAGTGAAAATGCTGGAAAAAATAACCAGAATAATGAGTAAGCTTATAAGTACATGTAAGTACTAGAACAGCTCAGGAGATAATGCTAAAAATACTTCCATTAGTTGATTTTAAAAACCCATGTTACTGAAGAAATGAAGACTTTTAATGGATGCCTCTGGCCTATTTAAAAACATGCTGAACCCTCCACCTGTTTTTTGCATTGTGGAGTTGTATGTTCATAAGGACACAGTTCAAGATACTTACAGTAACTCTAAATGATTTTGCACCTATCATACACTAGTTATACTATGACAGCACCCCGCTTGGATTAGATAAACTCTGCTGAAAAGTAAGTTTTCTCTCTGTGCAGCAGTGCACTGTGTGATATATACTTGAATACAGTTTATGATCAGGCTTGCATTGCCAGACACCGCACCAGTTTTAGGTAACATCTGCGAGAGAGCTATAATGCCTATCATGCCTCTGAAACAGCTGAAGAAGAACCAGCAGAACAGATTATGTGGATGCTCCTCAATACATACCAAAGTGAGTCATCTTTTTAAAAATTTAGTCACCTCCCACTAAGAAAATGAAGGTTTTTTGCTCAGACAAGATGAAGAGCATTCACACAATCCATTCTGCCTGCTCTGGTTTGTGAGCAAGCTTTCAATGGACAAGGGCATCTAAAACCCACACGCCTGTTTCTGTAATGGCAATCTGATTTTAATATTACATACCCTTATAGCTCTGCAACCAGAGATGATCTTCAGTATCTTCACAAGGGAACCAGAAAGTGAAAGGGAACATACAGACTGATGATCCCAGCTCTGGATGAAGCCACACTGCATTGCTGTCCCTCAGAACCAGCTGGACCAGGCAGTCGGGGCAGGAGCAAGCGCACTGTGCTGAGCCACTGCCACGCAGAGACGCTCATTCAAGGCACTGCTCTGTAGTACACACCGCTTGTGTGTGCACTGCACAGCGCGGTAGACATTCTCCCAATGATTTGAGGACCTTGAGACTTCACAGTTTCAAATCACAAGTATTGCCTGTGTTCACCTTATCTCTGGACAAGAATGGAGTAGGTATGCAGACTCAGGAGTAAAGAAACCCCTAACTGGATACTACTCTGAACCAAAATCCAAAACAAATAACTTGGATATGTTTCTACTCAAATCCAGAAAGGTACCATGTTGCAGTCTTCTACTGTTGCCATGAATAAAGCTTAACATTAAAGTCTTTAAAGTTATAGCAGAAATAAGCTATTCAGCTTTTGCTTATTTCTGTTGATTGTCCGTAACTTTTTAAAACAACATGCTTATGTGTAATAAAGTTTAAGATACAGCTTCTACTCAGGATTCATACATCTTGTCCAACATGGCAATAATTTAATATTTTTAAAGCTGATTCATCTTGCTTCTGTGGCATTTTTCATTTATCTAACTGGATGCAGAAGCTGTTTATCTGATGCATCTTATTTTTACAGATAATTCTGTAGTGTAAATACAATTTATAATCTGAAATATGTTAGTTTTCTTATTTGTAACATGAATGCAAAATGCTACCTGAGATTTATATGCTTTTATTATGCACACCAGTAAAATCCATTTTTTTAAAATTTCTACAATTAAAAAAAAACAAACCAAAACATTTACTTTGTGTTTTGCTTGCTTGTACAATGATTGTTAATTTAGGCACAGAAAAATATTATGTTATTAACACTACTGAGTGCTGTCTTGGGTGAATAACTCATCTATTAGCCTGGGATCAATGCAAATTAATCCACTCAGCACCATGAAAAGGCTGCTTCTGTTCCTTATGTTGTATCAGAGTAGGAAAAGGTCTGATAAAGAATGGATGAATAGGCAGAACAAATAATTTGTCATACAACTTTCTTTTAGCAGCAGAGAGTAATTAATTTAGATAAATTATATCAAGTGTCCTGCATTTTATAAGAGAATTTCATTTAAGTAATGATGCTTTGATTAAGTTCCCCTCTAACATGGATTATCTGCAGGAGGAAATTAGCACTTTCATTCCCCTTTTCTCTTCAACATGCTCTAACAATTCCTGGCTATCATCATCTCATAGTCATTGGCCAAAAAAATCTCTGCTCTGACTCCAAGCCTATGTAGTATCTGTATCATTACTATTTACATGATATCACACAGCACATGATATCTCCACTGACATCTTTGTAAGATTCCTGCCTAAAGAACTTAGAAATTAAGACCCTTAATAATGCCCATAGTCACACAAGCATCCTATTCATAATGGTCAGTTTGGATATCACAGTTTTCCTACTTTGAATGCTTATACGAAATTAAACTATTGCCAAATCAGGACCTAAATCCTATTTCTGGAACTATACCTATAGAGCAGATGGACGTATAATTACAACAGCCCATTTATTTTCTGATTATTTCTCCATTTGATTTCTGTGGTCAATGACAGATTCTTTTGGTATGCAAATGGAAACCTTGAGGTCAACCAATCTCCCTCTGCTTGCTATGAAGGTATTTTCGCAGCCAGGTTACAAATGTATAAAGTTTTATAAAACGAGAGTGAAAAACGTTTCAGTCATTTACTGCAAACCTAGTCAGAAGAAAGCCATTCAGTATATGCCACCCGAAATCATAAAGTCAGGTCGTCAGATTACTATGTCTCAAATCCCAGAATGATATAGCAGCCAATGTTATCTACAGCAAAAAGCTTACCTGAAAGGTGAAGTCATACATTTTCAGGTGTGACACCTAACTGGGAGAGCTATTAGAGTCCCACGTTAAGTGTACTGTCTGGGGAATAAAGAAAGCAGCTATAGAATACTATTTTAAATTGTGATACTTTGTAAATAGTTCAAGCTAGGTTTCCAGAGGTCTACCTGAGTTTGTTTTTCCCAGAGTACTACAGGATATAAACCCTGAAAATTTACAGTGGCATTTTCTATCATGATTCATTGCCACAAGGCAAGAGGTGCCTTTTACATTTATTTTCCTTGATTCCTGAAAGCAAAATTTACCCCCAGTCAGTGATGTCTGAAAATTATTTTCTTCATAATTCATTTTATCTTTGTATCTTTTTACTAGGACCCTCTTCTGACAAGAAAAAGAAAGGATGTTTCAGCAACAGTCAATCAGTGAGCAGCTAAATTGCCAAATGTCATTTCCACATTGTGGAAATTAATATTTTTCAAGATGGTAGGTAAAGCACCAGAGAATATTAAATAATTCAATATAGGAGTAAAAAGCAATGTTTTCAAATTGATTGAATCTTCAGTTCTGGGGTTTTTTTCCCCAGCAAAATGAGAAAAGACACATTTAAAAAAACAAAACACCAAAAAAACCCAACCCACCACCACAAAGCCAAAGCTACAGACTCATTAAGGAAGCTTTTAATCTCTCAGAAGGACAAAGTAAAGGGTTATTCTTGTTGCCCAAATTTTAAAGGAAAAATACATTTCAAATGGCCATGAACTGATCTGTCAATCTCAATCATTCCAATTTATTGTAGCTCATGTTAGAGGAAAACACAACATGGCATCCAAAATTAGCTGTTCCACCCACTTATCTTATAAAATAATTTAATTTGCAAACTCAGACATCCATCAGCTAAAAGAAAGACCAAAAGGACACTTGGCCTTGAAGAAAACCCTGCCTTCAAACAAAAAAATTGAAAAAAAAAAATCAAAGTGAACAATAATGTATATCAATCAGATGAGTTAAGAAACAACCTACTCTAGTGGAAAAAAAAAATATAGATTTAACATTTTATTTACTTAAAGAATCACAAGAAATAGGGTTCAAAGTGTTCAGTCTTACTGTAAAGACCAAGGACCTCGATCATCTAGATGTACCACAGTTGCAATTCACAGCAAAGGCTTCTTTTCCCCATCTAATATGAATGAAAAGGAAGAGAAGTTAGTTTCTTTCTGCAAAAAATTTTCTTGGAATTATTAAAAAAACCCAACCAACCAAACAAAAAAACCCAACAAACCAACAACCACAACACATCTTTGATGCTTCCTAGATCTTTCAGCACACTCTCATCAGAAAGGAGAGATTTCCAAACAAGACCAGGTGTATCAGCAGGAAGGAAGCAGTGATAACTATAAAGTTCTACCTACTTTTAACTGAGTTAGTTGTTGCATTTGATTCTTATACAAGTCACTCAACTTACAGTACTAATTTAGAATTTTATCAAAATACTAGATTATTTTGGAGTTGCAACATTCTCTCTTACTAGCTTTATACAAATACTATATGTTATAATTCCCACATCGCTTAAAATGAATCAATTCAAGATGAGAACAATTCTGCTAGATCATTACAAGGCACATTATTACCAACATACTTCTCCCTCCCTCACTGACCCCAAGTACAGCTCACATAACTGTTTTTTTTCTTTTTAGAGCTCCTTCAAAGACTCCAATTTCAAATGCATTTGTGGCAATAAAATTCTGCAGCATGTCCTGAAGCTCCTCAGACTACTGTGGGCCGATTCAGATGAGTACACGTGACTATGCACACACATAACAGAAGGATTTCACTTACATTTAAAAAAATATTAATTGATAGAAACTCCAATTAAGCATCATATTAATAGAGTGTCTTGGAGATCTAGGAGGTTATGACCAGAACTTGGACACCAAAGAATATTCTCCCACATAGCAAACTGAACTGATTTACACATTTTGCCACTGTTTAATAGATCGATGGTTTCATGTTTAACTAATCTTAACTACAGCTACATTAAAACAGAATGAAGTATTTTCCCTAACAAAATTATCTAGAGAAACTTCACTGTGGTAGCTATACCACTGAAAACATGTAAACTTAACAAAAGTATTGCACTGTCCTANCTCCAATTAAGCATCATATTAATAGAGTGTCTTGGAGATCTAGGAGGTTATGACCAGAACTTGGACACCAAAGAATATTCTCCCACATAGCAAACTGAACTGATTTACACATTTTGCCACTGTTTAATAGATCGATGGTTTCATGTTTAACTAATCTTAACTACAGCTACATTAAAACAGAATGAAGTATTTTCCCTAACAAAATTATCTAGAGAAACTTCACTGTGGTAGCTATACCACTGAAAACATGTAAACTTAACAAAAGTATTGCACTGTCCTATTGTATCTATGCTGCCCATGCATTCTTGATTTTTTTTTAAATGCAACAAAAATACTGTAACCTGAATGTTATGTACAGCTTTTTTCTATTCTTTTTCACATGCCAGTGTCACCATACATACTCAAATATTCCCCAAGCATACAGTGTCTCCCATACAATATTATTTCATTTTGCATCACAAAACAATTTCTTAGACAGAAGTTCTGTAATCTATACCTAGTCCACACATAGAACTCCTGATGATGTCACCAATGGGGGACCAGCATAACAAATAAGAAAACTCTGCAGTGCTACAAGGTACGAGAGACTTGGACCTAAATCAACATGCAGGTGCCTCAGCACATGAGGTGAATGATTCCTATCATCAAGAACACACACATTGCTTTAAATGAACAAGCATAAGGCCAAGTGTAAGTCATTTTTGAGTCCCAACCCCAGTTTTGATCAGAGCAAGTCAGGAATTTTCTGATAGAAGATTAGCTGAAACTCAAGTGAACACTTTATAATTTATGTTTTGATTGGGGAAGGAAGAGGGAAGGGGGAAAAAAAAAAAGATTTGAAGAGCTGGAATTTAAGTAAAATCACTACGGCCCATCCATCCCAGAAGAACCAGCAACTGAATGCAGAACTGCCACATTCCAGTTGAGCCATTATCACTGAACACATGCACACACATAAAGAGTCTTTCTCTCCTCATGTTTTCACTGAACTTTTATTTGGTATAAATGATACTCAGAGACACGAGCAGAGAGAAAGAAAAACACATTTTATCTTGGAACAGTTGGAAATCTTATTTAAACTATGGAAGGAAGTAGAAACAATAAAAGGATCACTCCTCCTCCCTACCCCAAAAACCTTGAGGGTTCAAAGCTTATACAGGATGAAACCAACAACTCAGTTTGATATTTTTCAAAGTGCTTTTATTTTCCATCTAGTCTTAATTCCATTATTATTTTTAGCTACTTCAAAACTGGGTACTTTTTCTGTGCCAATTCCAATTCCCTGCCTTCCCCACCTACTTTTTGTTAGGGACAATGAGATTAAATTTCCATTAACATTAAACAAAGATGCTTCCTGTACTGTAATTTTTTTTTTTTTAAATCACAACAAAACCCCACTTTTCTTTTTGTGGTGGAAATGCACTAGTACTTGTAGGAGTACTAGTACTTTTGAAAAATCACTGTTATGGCACAGCTCTACTCCCTCAGGAAATAAGAAGTGGAGAACTACCACCTTCCCCTTAGACCAGTCTCAGAACAGGATTTCACATAATCTAAATGTCTGTATTGTTCAGGTTCATAATCAGCTTAGTAGGTCTGAAATTGATACCTTTATATATCAGCTGCCACAACATCCTTCCTACTAAGAGCATAAGGGGACACAATGTCTTCAAAAGTCCATCTTCCCTATTTATAGAGTGAATACAGTTCATCTTTGCAGGTTATCCTGGAACGCATCCAGAGGTCAGCTCCCAGAGGTGAAGACTTCCTCAGAGTACTCTGCTAAATTGCCAAGGAAAAAAACATATACCGGTTTCTTACACAGACAATTTATAGTATAACTTGTCTCTGCAATGTTGTCAGTGATGAATTTCTAAAGAATGTTTTAAAATAATTGCATATAAATATCATTGCATTCTAAGAGTAGAGAGAAGTTGCTACTAAATATTGAAGACCAAGTCACATATCAGTTAATACACTGATACAGTTAATTGCTGTCTTCTCTAGAGATTGCCAGTGATTGACCAGACTAGTCCTATGCTGATCCAAAAGAGCTGACACTGTTCTTCCTTTATGCATAAAATATTGGAGCCTGAAATCACTATATTTAGCCTCTATTAATTAAGGTCAAAAATAAAACCTTAACTTGGGCACGTGAAGTTCCTTCAGCCATTTGTATCTTTCTTCAGGAAACAAAAATTGTCTAACATTTTCAAGATGAGAGTAACTTCATTCATCATTAGTTTTCAGTCCACATAGTCAAGCAGACAATGTTACATCATCCAATTGTTCCCACTAACATCCCCCATGCTCTGCGTCGCTCTGCACTGCTCCCCTGGAGGAGCAAGACCTTCACCCTGGGAAGTATATGCACCAGGTACATTGGATTCTTGAAGTAGGACTGTGCTATAAATATCTTGAGCACAGAGTATGCTGTGGAGACAAACTGATGTAGTAAGAACAGACAGGGCAGGAGCCTGTCCTGCTCCCCCAGCTCAGGTTGCAGATTTTCCCCCTAGCCTCACAGGCGCTAACAGCTGCATTTTGAAACCTACAGAAATTGAGTGCAACCACTAACTGAAGTTCTCTGGGTACTGACTGGTCATAGCAGATCTCTTGGATTTACCTACACAAACCGACTCCATCTAATAGGTCTTTTGACATTTGCATATCACTGCTAGATATTGAAGTGTCCTAATAGAACAGGCTTTTGTCAAACCTAGTGCTGCTATGCAACATGACATTACTGCAGCAGTAGTAACAATACAGGTTTACATATTTAACTGCAAATGCTGAAGCACAAAAATATTTTTACCTTGCTCTTGCTGTACCCCTCACCCCACTCCCCAAGAATTGGTAAAAGGTAGACCACTGTGTTCTAGGTCTGTTCCAGGAACAAACACTGGGGTTTTAAAGAGTAACATTAAAGTGAGTTGGACTATTGGAAACCCTATTTTAAGTTTACATTCCTGTTAATTTGAACTTATACAGAAACAGTAGACTTCAAGGATGAAAAAGTCATTAAAAACTCAATTAGCATTTCTCTACCACCTACAAATATATAAATAGGCAAAATAAAATATCACTTGTTGGCCTTCAGTAATCTTCCCATCATCAACATATTCTTGAAAACAATTATAAAGTACATTATAGGGCAATCACCCTTTAATTCTTTCTCCAAATTCACATAGATCCTTCATCAAATATCAGGCTGTAACCTTTCAAAAGGTGAGACCAAATTCATAAAATAGCCAATTTTAAAAAAGGAGAGGGTGTTAAAGAAGCCAGGCACAAGTGTAGCTCCAGTAGGTCATTCCACACACAAATTATTATCCTCTTTTAGCTGCCGCAGAAATAAGTAC
>VYZW01027999.1:82531-104936 GCA_013401315.1 Balaeniceps rex | reverse complement strand
GGGGTAGGTGCCCCCCCAGCCCGGTGCGGCGGAGCCTCCTGGGAAGCGGGAGGCCGGGGGAGGTAACTTTCCCGGAGCATCTTCGGGGGGCGGCTGCCCCGCCGCCCGCCCGGCGGCTCCGGGCTGGGTCAGCGGCTGGTGCCGGTGCCCGGCGGGAGCGAGGTGCCACCGCTGGGCGCCTTCGGAGGAGGCTCTGCCGTGGAGAGGCTGAGGAATAGCAGCCTCTCTGCTGGCTGGGGGCAGTAGCTGACTCGAGGTGTATGTTCTCCTGTCGTAAGGGGCGATGAGAACCTGGTGTCAGCCTAGGTGAAACCCCCCAGGTGTGTTTTTACAGAAAACCCGGTGAGTTGTTATGCGATCGCATTATTTACGGAGTGTTTTAGAAATTGTGCGTAACTTCTGAGATGCAAGCCGCAGCGATGGGTAGATGAACAAGCACTGCACACGTGCCTGTGACACCACGCTGGTTCAGCCTCTTCCATAATGTATGAATTAAAAGGAATCTACAAAATCTCCTGAAACCGCTGCAGGAGCCCTTGGATGTGATGACACCCGTGATGGTAGATGTGTGCCTCATCACCCACGCCCTACAGCCTCGCCGCTGGCATGCTTGGGATTTTTTATGATTTTTTTTCTTCTTTTTTTTTTTTTTTTTAAGGCATTCCATCCCCTTACTTCCTGTGAAGTCATCTGGCTCAGGGAGGTGGGGATTTCCCCCCAAATCCTTGAATTACAACTAATTGGTGAGAAATCTGGGTGGGTGCTGGGTATGATAAATAAGCTGATAGAGGAGTGGGACAGCTGCCTTGCAGGACACTTTTTCCAAAGCCTGAACACTGTAGCCTCAGTGCCCTGAGGAACTGACAGGTAACATCCTTAATTACAGTCATTTGTGCAGAAACTCAGCTTTTAAAAAAAAAAAAAAAAAAAAAAGCTCATTTTTGTGGTTTGGGAGCTTATTTCTGCAGCATTATCTGATAAACTCCTGCTGCCCCGAGCTGCTGGCAGCATCTGCAGTGCTGGAAACTCTTTGCCTCCGGGTATGTGCTTAACCAGGTGAGGTGTCACCTAAGGAATTTTGCCTGTTCACCTCTGTAAGGATTTTCCTCCTCCATCCTTCCGCTCCCTCCTGCCAGCACAAAGGCATTAGAAGGCGTTCACGGCTGCCTCACGCCCTGGCTTGCCCTGCCCGAAAGTCGGGGTTTGCAGGTTGGTTGCAGGGCGAGCGCCCGGGTGCTCCTCGGCAGTGCGTGGAGCCGGGCTGAGCCACGACGGGTGCCTGGCTTTGGGTGTCAAAGAGCCCAGCGCCTTGAGAGCATCTCCCGTGGGTAGGGCTGAGCTGCCAGCCCTCTTACACTCGCGAGCAACTGGAGTTTCCTGCTGTGCAGACGTGGGGTTTTCACTGTACGCGGCCCTGGAGAGACTTCCCTCAACCCTCCACCTGACCAGCGGTCCTGGAGGCACCTGAACAAGGCGGCTTTCTGTTTGCTTTCCCAGCCTTGTCTTTGCTCCTGTGATGATGGGATTCCCCTTCCCCTGGCGCACGGGGAGGAGGAGGAGGAGGAGGTATTCCATTTCCCACCTGGGGCGAAGGGAAGGAGCAGTCGGCAGCAGCCCAGACCCTGCTGGGAAGAGGCATTTCACCCCCTGGCCGGCTCGGAGGAGGTGTGCGATGCTCCCCGTGGTACCGCTGTCCCCTCCTGCGCGGTTTGGGCTGTGTCTGTAGCACCCAGACCTATGCCCCACGAGCTGCAGGGACTCAGTACCGTCAAGGCTCACTAAAACTAGATTGAAGAGAAAAAAAAAAAATCTCTTTTTATTTTTTTTTCCTCCTTTTTTTTTTTTTTTTTCCTCCTGCCCCTGACATTTCCTTGTGGTTCAGTATCTTGCTATTTATAACAAAACCTTGCCTTGCCCTGCTGGAAGCCCAAGTGTTTGTAAACATGGAAATTGTGAAGGGAAACCAGCCAGGAAGCAACTACAAGAGAAGATGGACTAGCTTGCTCCAACTGCTAGCGGAATGTGTTAGAAAAAGGGAAATTTCAGTATTGTAGGCCTTGGCTGGTGTAGGCTGAAATGATCTCGTCACCAGGGATGTGAGGGGAAAGCAGCTGTTGCTTTGGGTGCAAGTGTTTCTTGGGCTGGTTTATGTTATCAGGAATCCAGCGTAGATGTTCTATTAAGGAAAATAAAATCCTGAGCGACTCTTATGAAATTAGAGGAAGAGGGAGTTCTGTCTGCTGTCAGTACCTGTATTTAATTGCTTTTAATCGTGCTCCAAGAGAAGGCAGGGCAGGGGCCACCGCACTGGGATAGGAGTGACCCATCACAGCTCCAGCTGGCCTCAACTTTGCTGCCCGGCTCCTCACTGTCGGGTCAGACGTGGTGCTGGGAGAGGACTCCCTGCCTCCTGTCCCTGGCTGGCAGCATCCGAAGCCATTTTCAGGAGTTTCTGGTGATCCACGCGCCTGCAGGGACCTGTGCTGAGTCCTTGCAAGCCTGCAGTGACCTGTGCTGGATCCTTGCTGAGGGATGTTGGTCGGGCTGGAGTCAGAGGAGAAGGAAATTTGGACTTCTAAGGAAACGCTAACGTGGTTTTAGGAGGTTTTCTAGGCAAGGAAGATCTGGGCTGAAATGCAAGGAGGGGTTGGGAGGGCTGCAGCTGGACTGAATAAAACGTTGAAGCTGAAGAGGGGCCTTCAGTCACATCTGTATGTGCAGAGACCTGCTCCAAGTCGCTGGGAAGGTCAGAGAAAGTGAATCTTAATTACATGGGAATGGCTGTTGTTTAGCTTCCAGATGCAATTACACAACACAAATGAGATGTGAGGGCCAAGGCTGGTTCCTCGGGTCACAGACAGGGTAATGGTGGCTGAGAAGCTCCTACCAGGAGCGTTTGGGAGGAGGCTGGTGACTTCTGCTTGGCATTGGCAGGCCCATTAAATGAGAGAGATGTGAGAGAACCACAGGAGCAGCCAGGTTGGATGGTGCTGGGCTGCAGGTCTGTCCGTCCTGGCCGTGCCATGTCCATGGGCAGGGTGTTCTCAAGATGTGGGCTTGCTGTAATGCCACGCAGGTCCCTAATGCTGCGTCGGTCTGGTGGCTCTGGGACGGTTCACATGGGTCAGGTACCTATGGGAGGATGATGTCTAGAAATGGAGGACGTTTCCTTCTTTCTCCCCAAATGAGGGTGAAATGACTGTTTCTGGAGCTGCAGTTGGGCAGACAAGCTGCCTGCAAGCCTCCTCTGACAGGCGCAAGCCCAATGGGTTGTGTTAGATGGCCCCTGAGTCTGCTGGACATCAACCTAAGAGAAGAAATGGCATCTTTTCTGAAGGCAGCTGACGCTTAGAAGGTTCATCAAAAAGATGCTTGGGCCAATCTCATCACCCAGCTGCAGGAAGCCTGCTGCCCCCATTTTTTTTTCCCTTTTTTTTCCCTTTGCTCAACTCCTGGCTGTATCCAAAGCGGTAACAAATGCGCCATGAGATGATTTATGGTGCTTAGGAGCTGTCGAGGTGCTCGGGAGGCAACGGCGCTCTGCTTGCTGTTTCACTAATGGCTCTAATAAAATCCAAATCAGCGTTAATGGTTTTAATATTCTTTCCATTGCAGCTCCGAGGATGGTAATTACAATCAATAGGATGTATTTGCTGAAAATAATATCTGCAAATTCCATAGTCAATTAAAAAAACACTTGCAGGAGAGGAAATGGCTCAGCCAGCTGACTTACAGCCGTAGAGAGACTTGGGTGCTTGTGACGGTCTGTGGATGGATGGCACTACCGAATGAATTTTGCTGTCCACCAAGTAGGCCTATTGCAGGCAGTGGCAATAAAAGGTCATCCCTGCAGCCTCCAGGACTTCTGCAGGAGCCTCTTGTATGGGTCAGAGCGTGCTGGAGCCTGTATTTTCCCTTTTCATCACTAAAATATTCCTACGTACACTGTCAAGACAGATAGACGCCCGTTACCTGGCACCGTTGGCAGTACGGGTAACACATCGCATAGCAGCACCGTCTGCCCAGACACATAACGTACCCTCAGGCATGTGGGCTCCTGCATTTACAGCGTGTTAGGAAGTTAAATTTGTTTCCTTCTGACTCGTTTGGTCCTCGAGGCTGTCTTGAGTTAGTGGAGGTGGGCACGGTGCTCCCGCTTCGCTCAGAGCTGCGTTTGACCAGTGGCCGGCTGCCCACGGAGGTCTGCAGTCCGCTTTGGGGGGGCCCCTGAAAGGCGGCGAAGAAGAGCCAGAGGCGCTGGTCGTAGTCTTAAATTCACTATCCGTAGGTTGGGAAGGGTTTGGGTCTGTATTTGAAAACAGTTGGAAGCCTCTGCAAAAGGGAGATGCCAAAAGCTAGTAGGATGGAAGTGATCATGGACCATGTAAATACCTGTTTCTTCTGCCTCTGGCTTTATTGGTGTTTCCTCTCACGGCTGCTGAAAATTTGAGATGAATTCAAAGTATATATTACAGTGCGGGATTAAATCTTTAAGTAATTGAATAATTGGCCATGGCAATTTAATAATTGGCTCCGTTTTTGACGGAGGGGTAGGGCAGCTCTGAAGAGAGGGCTGGGTCAGAGCAGCCATCGTGGAAGGAGAAATGCACAGACCACGTAGGCGAGAGGGAATAGGGGAATGGAGCGAGCAAGGATGCTTCTGCACCCGACGGGCACTTGTTAAAGCCTTGCGAGAGTATCGGTGTAGCAGGGCTGTCGGCAACGCGGGCCAGGGTCAAGCACAGAGCCTTGGTGTTGCACATTGCAAAGCTTCGGTCTTATCTCGATGTGTTGTCCCTAGCATTTAGGGAGCAAATATTTGCTTGAAGATTGGCAGTGTGTTTGTTCTCACTTAAAATAAGTAATAATTGATTGATGGAGCTTGCTTAAAGTGCTAGGTTCTTCATCCCTAGATGATGTTCGATGTTGTCTTGGCTGCGAATGTTGGGAGCGGGAAGTAACAGCCAGGGGTTTAATGCCTGAAAGCAATTTTCCCCAGACAAGAACTGTCGGTGCATTAACTTCTGACACACTGATTTTCAAAATCAAACTTCTGGCACGCAGGAAATTGCATTTCTGTCATTCCTGCAGCGTAGAGGCCCAGCCAGACCTTCTCTCTCCACCCGACCGCTCTTTTACCTGTTCGATTTGACCACTTAACTCTTCATCAGGCAACTAAAGAAAGTCAAAGTCGTGATGAGAGAGGTTCTTTGGGGCAGTTCATTTGTTTTAAGGCTCAGCTGACATGAAAAACAAACCTTTTCGCTGTGGAAAACACTCATTTCAGTCAAACCAGGCGTCGGTGTTTGCTTTTGTGCCCGCGTCCCCCCAGTGCCCCGGGCGTGTGGGACCTGCGGGGATGTATTGCAGTGGGCGATGCATCGCTGCCGTGTTCTGCTGTGGAGGAATGAAGGCAGCTCTGTACTTTGGCCGCTTTCCACCCAGCTCAAAGGTTAGATGAGGCTGGCGAGATATTAATGATTCTGCCAAAGTGTGCAATGTCATTAAGCTAGGAAAACATCTATAGGTACTCTAAAGTGCTTGTTGCTTGAAGAGCGTTGGTAATTACATAGGTTGGAAAGATGTATGTTTGCTGCTTCTGCAACTGGGCCAGGCAAAATGCCCACAATTAATAATCTTGAGCAAAAACTTTATCTCAATTGCTGCTGCAGAGCCTTTCATTAAAGACAGTGCTAAATACATGGGGTGACAGCACACGGATTCTGTTTTGATGAATGATTCTCCTTTATCCGAGTATTGCTATCATGTGAATTCCTCCGTGAGATGGACCCCAGCGAGCCGGCAGTGCTCCCCAGTCGACTGGTAAGTGAATGGTTGGTATGGGATGTGGAAATGGCCAAAAAAAGCTGAGAAAGTCGGGTTGTTCTAACGCTGATTGCGTTGCAGGCAACAGTAAATCTCCCTTTTAATGTACTCGTATGCGGCGCTGAAGAGTGCTGCTCGTGACGCTGGCTGTATAAGGCCAATGAGTGTACTTTAAAAGACTATTTTTGGTATTGGGTATAGTAAGTAGCAAATGCTAAGGATTTCCAAAGAGAGACGTGAGCCTCTATGCAAGTCAAAATTTTGGTTGTCTCAGAACGTAATTTTGTTGGCGTAATCTTGAAATCGAGGGATTCTGCAGCTGGGGCCCCGTACCCCTCCCCTGCTGCGCCTTCACTAATAATTTCAAATTCCCACTTAAACCTAAGAGAGTATCTGGGGTTGAAATCGCAGCGGGCAGCAGGAACGCTTATTTGACAGGATAGTAATTATGTACTTACGCATCTGTTTCTTGCCTATTGGGTGTGATAAATGCAAGGGTACTGGCTTTTAATTTTCCGAATCGACCTGTGCTGTGTAAAACCTGTTATTTTTACTACTGAAGGCCAGCAGTTCCCGCGGTTGCACTCTGCCTGGCAGTGGAGTCGGATGGGGTGTCGGTAACACCTGGCGCTGTGGAAAATAATGCGGTACGTGGAGAGAGAAATTACAGGCGGAGGGTATTTAAAAACCGTGCGAAGAGAAACTGCAACTCAAACCACATTGCAGATCTACCGAGGAGCACTCGAAAGCCAGGCTAGCTCCGTCCCGGCGGTGATTGCCGGAGCTGCTGCTGACAAAGCCTTTCAGGAACAAGTGTTAAGCTCACCAGGCCCTCAAAGTCTGGCAGGCACATAGAAAAGGTAATAAAATAAATGTAGCGAGCAGAAAGCGATAGGGTTGAAGTCTAACCAGGCGGAGATTGCTGGAGGAGCTGGAATGGCAAGCGGTGATTTGCTAAGCACGGAGCAGCCCCGCCGGCATCGGCCCCGTGCCGCAGGCGGGCAGGCAAGTGGTCCTGGGTCTGTCGTGGAGAAGTCTCTGCCCTTTTCATGATCCTGCATCTGTAGGGCAGGACCGTCCTCGACTCCAAAGCTAACGCTCACAGTTGTTGCACAGGGACCTCAGGCGCGTCTGCTGAAACTCCTTATTTAAATATTTTCAATAACACTCCAAATACCCCCCAAAACCTTACCAAGCGTGTTTATATGAACAGCAGAATTGGCTTAGCGGTGATACGGATAGCAAGAATTGTTGTGATTTATTTCCTTATTTCTCTCTGCCTGGATTTCAGGCGGTTCTGCATTAACTGGCTGCTGGGTGGAAAATCAAGTGCAACACTTGGTCATTCTTCAAATAACTCTGTGGCGTAGAAACTGGAAAGAAAGTCAGAGATGGGTTCTGGCTGCATTCAGGGCGTCATTTCTCCTACTCCTAACGGCAAAAAGACCAGTAAAATTAATTTTGGTGGCGTAAAGCTGGGTCCCCGTCTCCTGCAGAGGCAGGTAGGCTTGGAGCATCTGAGCCAAGCAACACTCCCGTGATAATCTAGTGTTGTAAACAGCATCCAGAGAGAGATTTCCTGGGCAAAGCCAATCTGTGCTGCTTCATGGCGTGCCTTAAATAACTCCTCAGTGTTGTTTGTGTAGCATCGATGTGAGTTGTTCCAGAGCGGAGATGCCTGAAGCTTGTGTGCTTGTTGTCTGCACCGCAGCCGTCCTCTGCTCCCGGCACGTTTATAGAATCATAGAATCACAGAATGCTTTGGGTTGGAAGGGACCTTTAGAGGCCATCCAGTCCAACCCCCCTGCAGTGAGCAGGGACATCTTTAACCAGATCAGGTTGCTCAGAGCCCCGTCCAACCTGACCTGCAATGTTTCCAGGGATGGGGCCTCCACCACCTCTCTGGGCAACCCCTTCCAGTGCTTCACCACCCTCACCGTAAAACATTTCTTCCTTCTATCCAGCCTAAATCTCCCCTCCTTTAGTTTAAACCCATCACCCCTTGTCCTGTCACCACAGGCCTTGCTAAAAAGCCTGTCCCCATCTTTCCTCTAGGCCCCCTTGAAGCCCTGCAAGGCCGCACTAAGGTCTCCCCGGGGCCTTCTCTTCTCCAGGCTGAACAGCCCCAACTCTCTCAGCCTGGCCTCGGAGCAGAGGGGCTCCAGCCCTCGGAGCATTTTCGTGGCCTCCTCTGGACCCGCTCCAACAGGTCCATGTCCTTCTTGTGCTGAGGGCTCCAGAGCTGGACGCAGGGCTCCAGGTGAGGCCTCACCAGAGCGGAGCAGAGGGGCAGAATCCCCTCCCTCGACCTGCTGGCCACGCTGCTGGGGATGCAGCCCAGGACAGGGTTGGCCTTCTGTTGGCTCATGTCCAGCTTTTCATCTACCAGCACCCCCAAGTCCTTCTCCGCAGGGCTGCTCTCCATCCCCTCATCCCCCAGCCTGTATTGATAGAGGGGGTTGCCCCGACCCAGGTGCAGGACCTTGCACTTGGCCTTGTTGAACCTCACGAGGCTTGCACAGGCCCACCTCTCCAGCCTGTCCAGGTTTCTGACGCTGCTGCATCTCCTCCCGTAGGGAAAACGGGTGCCCTGTTCCCCAGCATGACTTTTGTTATCGGGGGAAGGAGCACCTCGACTTCCAGTGCCTGTAGGACAGGGAGCAGTAGGAGCGAGTGTGCGCTGCCCGTGTGCGGGCAGGGCTGGCAGGGCCACACGACGCATCGCCGCGGTGGGCAGGCAGAGCCATGGCACGCTCCCACGCCATTTATTCGCTGCACCCGTGCACGGGCGGGCAGCTCGGTATTTATCTGCGCACAAACATGCGAAACCCGAAGTGGGTTTGCAAGGTGGACTTGAGATTTACTCCCCCAGCTAAAGAAAGCAAAGGGTAAATAGAAAGCCACAGCGAGCTTCCCCGTGCTGTGCGATCTCGTTTATATGTGAAATAAACCGTTTACCAATATTTTGGCTAAGCTGCCTTTGAGAAGGTAAAATAAGCTTTCTGAACTCCAAGCCAGTTTGTGTTTGGACACCGTACGACTTGCCCTAGTGAAAGAAAACATTTGCTTTCTTGTGTCTGGAGACTTCACTTTGGTAACTATTTTGACAAATAAGCTTAGACACTTCGCTGTGCCACTTACAGCACGGCCAGGATGCGGTGGTGCAGCCCGAAGGAGGTTTACAGGGAGCACCATTTCATTTTTGGTGGGAAAAATGGACTTTTATGATACTTTTCGAGGGGAAAGCCTCTCGTGATGGTGTATAAAATTCCCGGGTTGAGTTACAAGAATTAGGTATAATCAGCACTGGAAGGAAATCTGATTTCCCAGTTTCTCCCAATGTCCCAGTGTAGATATTTATCTTCTAAAACAAATAGCTGTTTAAAATAATCACATCACCTGATCAGTTTGGTGTTTTCCAAGGCTGGGCACCTTGGACCGGGAGTGACTGTGGCTGCTCCCCGAGAAGGGCATCCCCCAGCCGAGCCCCGCAGGTGCAGGGCAGAATAACGCTGCTGAGGAGCTGCTGCGACTTCTCCAGCAGCAGGGTTTGCTCTGGTTTGGCTGTTAAATCTTCCAATCATTCCGCTTTTGCGCGAGAAGTTTCCTTAGCTATAACTCAAAAGATTTGAAAAGATTTCTTCCAGCTCGCACGCTAACCTGGATCTGAAATCAATCCTGCTTCTGTAAGCAAAGCACTGATGGCTTCGGTGGAAAATGAGTTTCCCTCTTGCAATTATCTGCAGTTGTTGCCTTAGACGTGAGGTGCTACATAATCGCTCTTCTCCTCAAGGGCTTCCAGCTTTTGCAAGTACTTGTCTCATTTCGGGGCGCTTTGTCTTCCCCTGTCGTGCCTATGGAGTCGTTTGCGTCACGGAAGCGGTAGATCTTATTTATATCCCCAGTCTGGGTTTCCTGCTCAGTGATCTATAGATCTCCTTTAAATGAGAAAATTGCGCTAAGGCCATTTATTTCAGCTCGTCCGTGCTTTGTTAAAATGAAATCCGAGCGTTCGGCTGGGCTGGAGGAAATAGCTGCAATTCAGAGGGGCTGGGGAGGAAAGGGAAGTGCCGGGCTGAGATTTAATCCTCTCTCCGCTGGTAGATGGCAAGGCTAAAAAAAAAAAAAGAGAGAACTATATTAAAGTGCTTAATTCTTTATGCATACAAAAGCTGCTAGTATGTACGGGCCGTAGGGAATTGAAATGCTTTTAGTGAGTTATTAAAAATTTAATCTAAACTTTTTATTTAATGTAATTCCTATATTGAATTTATTAAAGAGGGACTTGGGGAAATACCAGAATTCTGTACCTGAGTCATGTGTGGCCATCCCCTTCTCTGTCTCCTTTGCCTGATAGGAGGTTGATGATAAACTGTTCTTAGTAGTGGGAAAAAAAAATTAATCTGTGACTCATTTTTCCTCACTGAAGTCTCTGTGCTGTGCATTTGCATTAATGCATAATATCCAATAGCTTAGCATATATCCTGGCACAATCTGGCTGGCCTTTTCGTTCTTCTGCTGCTGTCTCATCTATTATTTCTCAGGTTGAAAATCGTAAAGCCAGCTTCTAGCTGTGCCTTGCAAAGATGAAAGAGGCCTTTCCTTAGGAGGAAGACTCCCAGCTTCTTACTTCTGTAGGCTGACCTGGGAGCTGTTGGGAGCAGCAGGGAAACATCCTGCAGCCTTGAAAAAAACATCTCTGCGACCTTTTCCAGTTGTCTGCTTCTGGGAAGGGCGAAGTAGGGGAACATCATCTGCCTGCAAACCAGACCTCTGTCCCCCTCTTCTCGTGGAAGTCTTTTAAAAATCCATCCTCAAATGACCAAAAATGGCTAATATTTCCATACCTTAATAATATTTACATTGCACAAAAAAGTTGCTCAGGAGCTTGTCCAGTCCTCCTCCCTTGCACAAAGGCTGGACGGACTATACCTGTTCCCCAAGAAATAGCAGCCCAGGCTGTCCTTAAGACTCATGGATGAGGTTTTTCCCCCATTTTACAGATAGTACCATCTGTCCCTATACGCCATATAAATATACATATTTTGCTTGATGTAAACATGCAGGATGAATTTTTGCGGTGCCGGTGCCGGGCCGTTCCCCATCCCAGCCCTCTGCACGGCTCGGTCCGACGCGAAGCGGCGAGCTGTGTTATCCCTAGGGAGCTGTGCCGCCCCTCCAGGATGGCTCTGAACTCCCAGCCGCTGCGGCACGTCGCTTGCGGTCCCTCCTACCTTGTTATCTGCGCGCTTCCGTACTAATGAAACGATTTGGACGTAGAATTAGCTGAAGGATAACATCGTTGAAATTGCTGATACTAATAATAGATGCTGGAGAGCTCCTGCAGCGTCCAAAAACTCTTCCGATGGCTTCAGCATCCAGGCAGGGCCGAGCCTTTAGGAAGCTGATGAGGCTGGAGCTTGCAGCCAGTGTTATCTCTAGAATATAACACGCTGCCTGTTAATTACTCTTATTTTTGTGTTTTGCGCTGGACCAAACAAAACTGGAATCAAGGCTGGAGTAGTTCGAGGTCTGGATGCGACCCTGCAGATGTCCCTGCCTTGATCCCCCCAGGGACAGCCTGTCACCCCAGGGATAAAGCGCCAGCTTGCTTCACGTGGTAACTGTAGCTTTATGAAAAGGTTTATTTTTCGCTTGTTGAAGGAATGTATTTGGAGGAAAACTAGTAAACATGTAACATAGCGCATGTCTGGTGGAGAAATAACAGCTTCTGGTAAAATAAACTTTCCGGTGAAGGCCACCAGAAATATCCCAGTGCCTTGGACCTGCTGCTGCTGTCTCCAGCGTGGCGATGAGTGTTCCTTGGAGTAACGCCAGCTGCAGCAAAGCGAAGCGCTCCTCTGCTCCCCAAAGCAGCGCCCTGAGAGCCGGCGTAATTTATTTTTTACCTTTAAGCTGTAATGGCTTTGCTGTAGCAGCCAGCATTCTCATCGCCATCTCCTTTCCCTCCCACGGCTCAGGTTTTTGGTATCCCCCCTTCCCTTTCTCCCTTGTCCCCTGAAAATCGAGCTGTGCCAGGGCTTCAGGCCAGACCGGGCTCTGCTCCCTCGACGGGGTGGGGGTGCGAGCTCCAGCTGAGCCCGTGCCACCCCAGACAACTTCCTACAGCCCATGCGGGACACGCAGGAACATGGCCCCAGGCGAGGACAAACAAAATGCCAAATAATGGCACTGATTATGAACAGCTCCGCTTCGCTCTCTCCGGCCTGGCGCATCAGTGGCTCTGAGCAAACGGCGCCCGTCAGGTGCCAAAGCCAACTTCTCTGGAGCAGCCGACCACCACGGAGGGCGAGGACGGACCACGCAGGTTTCTCTGACCCCCAGCAGTAGCTCTTTGGGCCGAAAGACATTTATCTACGCTCCGTAGAGAACTGATGGAGAGGAGAACCACAGCCAGCCCGGGGGAAGGCGCAGGGGCGCGGGGAGGCCGTGCAAGTGTGCAAGCTGCTTCCTGCAGAGATGCTCCTCGGTGTGGAGATGCCGGTGAAGGGGCGACCACGATTCCTCAGTTTACAAACCGTATCTCCTGCCTGGCTGTTGCTCCGCTTTCATGTTAAAATGCCATTTATTATCCTTCTGCTCTGGGCTTGCAGCTCCCGGCGGAGGTGATGGAGAGCAAAGCTGTGCAGCAGAAAGAAAACACCTTCTCCGAGCATTTTCTTCCTCTAATTTTTTTTTCCCCGGCTTCTTTCACACTGATAGTTTGGTAAAATCCAAAAATATAAACGGTAATTTCTCTGTAGAGGGAGTCTGAGGCCCAGAAACAGCTTCTGCTTAATGGCGTGTTGAGAGGCTGTGCCGATACCTGATTACGGGGGAGTTCCCGAAGCTTCGCAAAAACATCCCTGGGCTTGTTTGCCAAAGGTAGGGCTTAGTCCTGGAGCCACCCCAGCCTACCCCGGCGGTGCAGGGGTGTGATGGTGGGTTTAATGTCCCTGACATTAAATGCAGAAGTCCGATATCCCATTAAATGCAGAGGCTGTGGTAGGGCACGGGATGGGGCGAGTGCTCCGATGCCCCCAGCCCGCTGCAAGGGCTGAAATCGGGCCGAGGCAGGGGTTTTATTGGCAGCACTGCTCTCTTTTCCTCATTATATTTGACTTCTTGTTTGTCTTCGCGAGCGTTGAAGTACTAAAGCCTTTTTTCACTGCTTAATTATCATTATTCCATTTAAACTTGAAAATTATATTGGGATAGCGCGCGGAGCCTGAACGCATTATGTGTGCATTAGTTCTGCTGGAAAAAGGGGCTTGGGGAGCTGAATGCTGTTTGGGATGAATGTGATGCTTAGAGAAGCCCCGAAGACAGCCCCTATCATGAGAACAAATGGTCATTCTCTGCGTTTCGGCCTCGGGAACAAGGAGCCAGTGTGTGCCAATGCAGCCCCGCTGTGCCGGGGTGACGTGCTGCTCCCGCTCCCAGGTATTTTGAGCATTCCCAGGGATTTTCACATTTGAGGTGCTGGAAAACTGCAGGCGGTCGCTTTGCTGGGCTGGGATGTCCAGGTGGACGAGCCGTGCGAAGGCGTGACTGCGGGTGAGGTGGCCCTGGGACGTACCCCCAGCACCCACCAGCCTCCAGCAGAGCCCGGGCAGCGTGGGCACGGGGCTGCTACCCATCTGCGGGGCTGAGGGACCGGTCGGTGTCGCTTGTATCCCCTTGGCAGGGCGATGGCCCCGCTTGTTTTGGTGCTGGCTGGGTGGAGCGTGGCAGCACTGGTGTGATGCTGTAATGACAATTAGTGCCGAGGGAGGGGATGGGTGGAACGGGGCTGGTGCGGCCGAGTGCTGCTGGAGCAGCTTGGAGGGGGTTCCCACCAGGCTGAGCTGTGTTTGATTATTGATCCTGTGCCTTCATCCCAAGATAATCAGCACTGGTGAGGCCGCACCTCGAGTGCTGGGTTCAGTTTTGGGCCCCTCAGTACAAGAAGGACATGGAGGCGCTGGAGCGTGTCCAGAGAAGGGCAACGAAGCTGGGGAAGGGTCTGGAGCACAAGTGCTGTGAGGAGCGGCTGAGGGACCTGGGGTTGTTCAGCCTGGAGAAGAGGAGGCTGAGGGGAGACCTCATCGCCCTCTACAACTGCCTGAGAGGAGGGTGCAGGGAGGTGGGTGTTGGTCTCTTCTCCCAAGTAACAAGTGATAGGACGAGAGGCAATGGCCTCAAGTTGTGCCAGGGGAGGTTTAGATTGGATATTGGGAAAAATTTCTTTACTGTAAGAGTGGTCAAGCACTGGAACAGGCTGCCCAGAGAGGTGGTGGAGTCCCCATCCCTGGAGGTGTTCAAAACACGTGTAGACGTGGCACTTTGGGACATGGTATAGTAGGCATGGTGGTGTTGGGTTGACGGTTGGACTGGATGATCTTAGAGGTCTTTTCCAACCTTAATGATTCTATGATTCTATAAAACACCGCACGTTGCCACCTTACCCTCTCCGCTCATCCAAATTAATCCCGCAGGAGCAAGCGCTGCCTTTGCTGGGTGCTCCTGCCGTCAGTGACTCCATCATCACTCAACTCAAAGGCTTCATTTTGACACAAAGATGGTGTAAGTGAAAAAAAAAAAAACCCTATAATAAACCCCTCACATGCCTGTCTGTCAATATTGGTCCAATTCCAGCAGACACCCTGAAATGAATCACCCGTGATCTTTATTCTGTTTAAAGCCTCGCAGAAAACAACACACCGTATTATTAGTAGAAGCTGGAGGCTGCCCGAGCGGCTCTGCTCGGAGGAGAAGAGCGCCTGAGGCAGAACAGGAGAGGGGAAAAATCTGATTTAAGAGACAAGAGTGGTTCTCTTGCTCTTATATGGTGCTGCTGTGCCACCAGGCAGCAGCCCGGCGCGGCTCCCTCGCTCCATGACTAATAAGGCTCAGCTGGGATCCACCCTTGCTTATCCTGTTATTTTTAGCTTTTTCCAGCCTCATGCTCGGTGTGCCTGCCCTGTCGAGGGGTAGAACTCCAGGTCGTGTTTTAAATACTGGGTTTGCAGCCTGGCAGGCTGCCGTGGAGGGCTGCGGTGTCAGGAGCGGGCAGGGATGGGGTTTATCGCCGGTGTTATTGTTTTTGGAGCTTGTAACTGATATCCGTTGCAAAATGTGCCATGCCCATTCAGTGTAATCAGCTTTCCGACCTCCAGACTGCTGCAGCACAAGAGGATTATTTTTTTTTTTTCCCCTTTCTCAAGTGACAGTAGGGTTGGGAGTCAAACTCAGAAAACCATCTTTGCATCCATTTTCTTCCAGGCTGAAAATGTAAAACGAACCTCAAGCAAGAGCCAGGCTTTACTAACGTGGACCTGGCTTTGCTCCCACGCAGTAATCGCATCCTTCCAAAAACCCCTCATCTAACAGTGCAGGGGTCTGAACCTCTCTGAAGGCTTTACTGATTTTTGGAGAGTTGCGTGCGTAGTGTGAGTGGACCCCAAAAAAGGAGCGTGTTTCTGCCAGGCTGTGTCAGTGAGCTTGGAGGTATGGACATCAGGCTTCAGAGCTGTGTGGAGAATCCCCGTCTGTCTGTTTTTATCCCGACCGTGACTCAGAGGAAGGTTTGTCTCCATAAACTCACGCTTTTGTTGAGGAAGGATTTACAGGGCACGGCTCTTACCTGTATTAGTGTCCCCATATTTATGGCATTCGGCTCTGTTTGTAAAAGAAACTTCATTTCGGAGTGAGTTTGTAGTATGGTTTGTTTACTTCTTCAGCTTGCAAGTCCCCGTTCTGTGCTTTCACCATCCATTTTGCAATTAAAATGAGCTGCAAAATAAACCCAGCCCATAAATGAGCTCTCCCAGCCGTCCCCTGCCGGAAAGCACGGGGGGAATGGAGAGGGGTAGACGGGCTCGAGGCGACCGGTGGCAGGATAATCCCGTCCCCACCATGGATGTTGCCTTCTGACTCCCGTGGGGTCAGTGCCTTAATTATAATTGATAACTCGGCGGCTGATTTTTGTTATCAGATGAACATCGGTGCAGCCCATTGCTACGCGCCACGCTAAAGGCAAATTAATCGCCCGTATTGCCGTGCAGGTTATAGTGCTGTCTGCCTGCCTGCGTGGCCAGGCAGGAGTTTCAGGGACTTTGCCACAATTAAAAGGGCTTAATATTTCATCCAGAAATTGGTTTTGGCCCCATACCAGTGGCTTAATGGTTGCTAAGCGTTGAGCACGGGACGTGGGATTTCTGTACGTGCTTCCAACTCATCACCGTTGCCACGGAATTCTTGCTGTCCCCGGTCTGAGGAAGCTGAAGGCCACCCTGTCCTTCATCCTCTCGGGGAAAATCTCTCGTTCTTCCCCTTCCCCCTCTTCTCATACCATATTTTTAGCTCTTCTCTCATCATCTTCAGAACATGCATCACTTCTCTCCCTGCCTGCCGTTAAAATGCAAAGGTGTGCGATGAGGGCCCAATGCAACTTTATTTTTGTCAAATGTAACAAATGTATATTTGAAAAATGAAAATGAAAAAAAAATAGATGGGGGAGGAGGGGTAGGAAAGCCTGCCTGCAAGCTGCAGGCAGCCAGCCTGCATGTGCCGCGCCACGAGGGGAATTTGAAAATGCATAACTTCAGTTGTTAGCTCCGTTAAAAACTTCTACCAAATCTGTTATCAGAGAGATCTGACGAGGACGTTACTCCGAGCTCACGCATCAGAAGAAAGAGCTTTAATGATTTTGAGTTATTCTCTATCAATATTTATAAAGCTGCAGAGCTGGGAATCTTTTATGTAAGATCTCAAATGGTTTTGGGAGCTGCTGGGTGCCTCCCGCTGGTGCCAGCATCCCCTCACCCAGGCACGGCTTGGAGCAGAAAATGGGTTTTTGAGCCGAAGTCGGGGGGTGCGGGCTGTCAGCGGGTCCCCCCTGTATTTCAGCCGGCGGCGTGGCCGTGCCGGGCGCGGACGCCCCGGCTGCCGGTGCCTGGCTGCTCCTGGCAAAGGCAGGAGGATGAGGTCGGGCGCAGCTGGTCCAGGCAGCGCTGGCGGGGGCACGTCTTGGTCCATCGGCTGGCTGGGGATGGTCAGCTAGCCCTGGGGCTGGTTTGCACGTCGGCTGCGGGGAGAGCTGGGGGGCAAGGCTGGATTTTGGTTCGGTTGAGGCGACCTAAAAATAATAGGCTGTGACTGAGTGACTCATGGTTTATGCCAGCTAACCCCAACCCCTCTGCTTTCGTTGAACATTGGGTCCTGCACGGCACTGGCTGTGTGTACAGGCCAAAAATGCTGAAAATTGTTTGTAGCTGATGGAATTTGCCACAAATCCTCTCCCAGATGGGATAGAAATAGCGCTGCAGAGCGAGGTGGATGTAGCATTTTAATTTATTGATGCTAATACAAAAACTTAACAGGTTAACGTTGCCCTGCTGAAAAGCTCATGTTTTCCACAGAATTTTGCATACCGTGAATATTGCGTTTCAAAAGAAGAGCTTACTCTTGAGAATATAAATAAAATTGCAAGGAGGCAGCCGTAGCTTTTCTGTTGCTATCTCCCCACGCTCCTTAGGAGCTGGGAGATGACATGGTTCTCCCTTCGTTAGCAGTAATTACCTGGCGGGCTTTCACACCCGCTCATCATCAGACCGCTTGTAAATTCTCTATTAAGCACGTGGGATCCAGCTTATAAATTGTACAATTGGAAATTAAGCCTGTGCAACTGTATCGGGGAGTCTTTCCGGGTGGGTTTCATGGAGGAGTTTGGTTGTTTACCATGTGTTTTCTCGCTTTTATATCACCAGAAAGTTATAAATACTTGGGTGACCTAAATTATTCACTCCGATTCCCTGTAAAGCGTTTGACATCCTGTGCATCAGAGGTATCAGAATGTGAAATTACCGTAACCTTCTGTTCCACATTTTGAGGGAAGACAAAATCATGGTTTGATTATGCAATGGCAAGGATGCCGTCTGTGGGACGTGTAGAAAACTGACGGTTTTGGATGAGTCTCTAAACTAAAAACGGAGCTTGAGGCTGTTAAAAGTGCAAGATGTGCACTTCTGCATCACAATAAAAAGGCAGCGGGTACCCTTCCTGGTGCTCCTTAATTCCCCGGGCACAGAGGAATTCCAAAAGAATAGTAACTCACTACAGAGCGGGGTTTTCCCCTGCATTTCCCTGATAATGCCATATTTGGTCCTCAGAGGGACAAGAAGAGTTTCATTCTGACATTTCGGCGCACAAGTTTTTATCCTAAAAATGTATCAGTTGGTACCCCCCGTGCTCCAGGAGGGGTTTGCAGAGCTGCTGCCCATAAAGGACCCCAGAAACCTCCGTGGGAGTAAAAGGGGCACGGAAGAGGGAAGGGCACTGTTTGGATTCTTAAAGCATCAGAGATTTGTCCCCTCGTAGAGAAGAATTACACATCCAAAATGATGGAAGACACCTCAGCATCACCCTCCTTAAATAAAGTAATAGTTTAAAGCATTATATATGTATGTAATCCAAACAAATATTCCCCTTTCCAAGCAGATGTCTAGCATTAACTGATTAAAAAATAATCTTTTTCTTTTTTTCCTTGCTAGATTTAAACCCTGGAAAAGCTTTAGCTTGGCTTAAAGAGGAGCTAAATCCATCACTCCGAGTAAATCATCAGCAAATAAAGCTGAAATCCCGTGATGCCGTACATAATTCCCAGTTCCCTGCAAGCTTGCTGTGCTTGGGCAAGCCCACGGGCTCGGGGTCCGCAGGAGCATCCCGGAGAGGCCGGTGGGGCTCGCTCGGGGTGGGCTCAAGTGATGTGGTCATCTCCTACCTCATTTTTACCTGGTACGTGACCCAGCTACGTATTTATTTTGAGATTTGAAGAAAAAAGCGTATTAATTTAGACTGGCTTTTTGTATCAACCAAATGGGTTGGCCAATACCAACGTAAAAAGAAACTTTCCCAGCTCAACCTGCTAAGGCCCGTCGAGGAATGACTGTGGGCAGGAAAACATTTCTGGCGTTTTCTTTGGAGTTGAGGAAGCCCATCAGTAGCCTGCGCTGAAGGAACGAGCGCCGCTCCTACCCTTTGCCCTCTCCTTGCATAGTTTTTGGGCTGAAGGGCTGCGTGAGTCCTTGCAGCTGGTGGGGTTCAGGCACACGGCATGGGACACGTGTGTGTAAAAATAAACGTGTGGGGCAGTGAGAAATGACAAACACATAAGGAAAAGGGCTGTCTGTGGCTTTCGTGTGAGTAATCCGTCCGGGCTCCTTCCGCTCCCTCCCACGGTGGTGAGAACGTGCCCCGCTTGGCTGCCCTCCGCTCCCAGGCAGCGTGAACGGGAGGGTTTGGCTTTTACTGCACAGCTTTATTTTTTTTAAGGAGTGTTTTCGCTGAGTAAGAATGATGATGGGAGAGTTGATAACCTCCGTGTATGACCCCCTCTCCCCTGTTAATGATTTCCTTGGTCCCGGGGCAGAGGCGCAGCAGGCAGGGAAAGCACAAAGGGCTGCGATGGCGGAGGAACGGCGCTGCCTGCGCTTGCCACCTTGTGCTGCAAATACGGCCGGTGGAGAGGACCAGGTTTGGGATGTGCTGTGGGACCCGGCCAGGGGGCTTTCTGTAACTTTAAAAAAGAAAAAAAAAAAAAAACAACAAAAACAAGGCCCACAAAACAACTAAAAGATGCGCACAGAGTCAGAAATGACATCTTTTCCCCCAGAATTGAGGATACCAGGTGGTTTTTCCTTCTGTAGATGGATAATTAATGAAATCCTGTTGTTTCACTACAAGAATTTGAGTGTGTCTGGTAAAGCTGCATCTTCCTTCTCTGCGGGGCAGCTGCCCCGGCGGCGCGTCCGTGGGGAGTAAGTGGAGGAACGCTGTTGCCTGTGCTGTGGGATTGAATTTCTCGTGTCCTCACCCCTATAGCCCTGCGGGAATCCAGGGCATCAGGACTGGTTCGTTCCTGGTGGCCCACCTTAACCTCAGCGCAGGTCCAGGCTTGGGGTCTGCTCAGCCAAGACCGACCGCAGCAGGTCTCCTGCCCCTCAGCAGCATCTTCCCGGACCCTCTGGAGGAGACCTGGAGCGGGGCTTTCGAAGGGACGTGTTTCGTGCTAGTGTCCCCAGCTTGGTGTCAGACCCCCCGGAGATGTTCTCCAGAGCTTTCCAAACCACATGGCTCTAGCTCAGAGCTGGTTTTGGGGAAAGCTTCGGGAAAACGTGTCTAGATCATCTCACAGGTGGTATAAGATGCGCTAAGTTAGAGGGTACCTCGATAAGAAAGGCAAAAGGAGGCAGCACAGGTACCCCCCGGCTTTCTCTTCCCAGCTGAGAGGGGCTGTCGGGGGTCCCGGGGGGGTTCCTGGGGCTTCCCGCTGGGTCGTGCCTCCGCGGAGAGCAGCGGCGCTCGTTCACCGCCTTCACCCAGGAGCCTCGTTGCCCATTGACCCACCTGGGCGACTGCCAGAAGCCTTTCACTCAATTTAATCACTCATTGCTTTAATTATTACCTGCCTGCCCGCCTTCTTTCTGAACGGGGGAATCGCAAATGGATACAGAACAGAGGAGCAAATCCAGAGCTTGAGGGCGATGCCCGGCCCTTTCCGCCGGCATCGCAGGCTCCTGCGGGGCTGCCCGCCCTGGAGGGAAGAGCCCTGCTGCAAACAGGTGGCTTTTCTGCAGCGGGTGACAACGCTAAGCCAAACGTAGCTCGCTCTCGGGTCATTTTGCAAAAGGAATAAGCGGTTGGATGGGTTGAAGGGGTTTCGCCCCGTGCCGCACCAGCCCTGGGATCTGCTGCACGCGGAGCGGCTCTGAATCACCACCGTTATAGATAGACCCGCACGTGGGAAGCGGGGGGTAATTTCGGGAGTTTTCCTTGTGATGCACATAATAAATGGCATTAGGGATTATGTAATGCGTGGAGCTGCTTTTAGCTTTGCCACAGATACTTTTCCACAGCAAGCCCAAGATTTAGGCAGTATATTGAAAAGTGGGGAATTTTTTTTTTATTATTATTTTGATGTTTGGAAATAGCTGCCTAGTTGAGTGGGATTCTTTGCAGAGCCAGTAAAAAACAGGCACAGCTTCATCCTCTCTTAAAAACTTATGCAGAATATAGGTTTTGGGTTTTTTTTTTTAATGAAAGCTCTATATTTTTTTAAAGCTCTGCTCCTGTAGGGGAGAGGGCATCGGGGAGGAGAGCTGGAGCCGAGCCGGGTCTGGGGGCTTCTCTCCGTCCGTGCTGCCCAGCTGCACGGGGACTCGAGGGAATCTCCATCCACCCACAGCTGCTCCGGCCTGTTGGAACGGGTGAGACGCTGGGAAAGCTGGGGCAGAGCGATGATCCCACAAAGGGCTTTTTTCTAGAGGCACATCTGGTGCGGGGAATCAAATCTGAGACGCCCTGTGAGCAAGTGTTCCTGGGTTTGACATTTGCATTTCTGAACTTAGCCACAGCTGGCTGCGACCGGGCGCAGAATAAAGCCCTATTTGATGGACGAAGGAAGGCGAGGCATGGAGTTTCTTTTAGTTGCAAGCGAAAGCGCAATTGCCTGCCTGGGTAAGAGCACCCAGCGCATGGCACGAGCCCAGCCCGCAGCACCGCCGGCGCTCTCTGGGTGTTTTGGTGCCCCTCGGATGGGCCGTGTCCAGCCAAAAATAGGGCTCAAATGTGAGACTTGCTGTGTCCTCGCACCCAGCCGTGCCTGGGGCCGGCCTGACCCCAAACTCTTGCAAATGAGGCCATCGGGGTATGTGTTACCCCCTGGAAAATGAGTGGCAAAGTCGAACTGAGCTAACTGAGAACCCAGCGCTCAGCAGGTTGCAAATGCCGAGAATTATAAACTCTCCGCTTGCCCCGCCGTTCTTACCACTCTCTCCTATTAAGGACTTTTAAAATAGAAAGCAAAATCGGGGTTCGGTTCCCTCCATGTGTCAGGCCTCCAGCCTGAGCTTGCAAACAGGGGAGTTTGGTAATCTCACAATGCTATTTTGGGGTAGCAATGGAGTATTCCGCAAATGGCAGCGAATTCCTGCTGGGTGTGTAATGACGGGGGGGTGCTGCAGAGGGGACCCGCGATGTGGGGGCTTCGCTTTCCCCAGGCCGCAAGCGCCGGCTCAGCCCCCCCAGCCATCGTCCCGCAGAAAACCTCTGCAGAGCCAGCACTGGGTGTTTGCTTGATCTCCACAGGCCTTTTCTTTGGAGAAATGTGATTAGAGAAGGGCGTCGGGGCGAGCGCAAGCGTTGCCTCCGTCCGGCCCCAGCGTGGCATTTCCCCGCGTCCAAAACCAGGTCGCGCCTGCGGTTGGAGCACCCAAGCGGGTGCTATGGCGGAGGGCTCCGCGTTCCCCCTCGCTGCAGGCTGGCGGTATAATTAGCTGGAAATGTAGGGCAAAGCGCTTTCCAGAAAAGATTGCGCTGGATTTCTGCAGCAGAGGGTAGAAGAAAGGTATCTTGCGGCTCTTATTTATCGCCTGGGTGTCTCCCAGCGTTCCGGGGAGGCGATGCGGGCAGCTCCCGGCCTCGGAGCCGCCATCCATCACCGCGCCGGAGCCGGTTCAGCTGCGGAGCGGCCCCGTTCCGGCAGCGGGGCCAGGGAGGGGCTGGAACCGCCGCTGCCCGCCGCAGCATCCCCCCGGGG
>VYZW01027999.1:47651-82483 GCA_013401315.1 Balaeniceps rex | reverse complement strand
TGCGCCCCCGGCGCCCCGCCGCAGCATCGCCCCGGGGCCGGGCGGGGGGGGGGGGGGACACACGACACTTCCCAGCCATAGCGCAGTGTCTGGGGCGGAGGGGGGGGGATTTTTTTTGCCCCCTTCCCCGCGGAGGAGCTGCCAGCAGCCCTGCGTGGATCCCCCCCGCTCTTTGTGCCGCCAGTGCGGCCGGCGGCGGGGGCGGGACCGAGCCNGCCCCCATACCCCGAGCCGCCCCCGGCTCCGAGCCGCCCCCGGCTCCGAGCCGGCCCCCGCCCCGAGCCGGCCCCGGGGGTGCGGGCAGCCCGGGTCCGCCCGCTCGGGTTTAAACCGTGGGCTCCAGCCCCCGAGGCATCCCGGGACTCGCCAGGCAGCGGGTTCAGAGCAGCCGTGGCGGGGAGAAGCCGCCTGCCTGCGGGGCTTTTGTGCTCGCCATGTGATGCTCGCAGGCGCGGCGGGCGCCGGGGATGCGCTCGCCCGGCGGAGCGGCGGAGGGCGGGTTCGTCAGCGGCTGCCTGCTGCCCGCACCCCGCTGCCCGCACCCCGCTCGCTGCCTGCCTGCCTGCCTGCCTGGATGAAACTGCTCCGTGTAAGTGAGCGAGCTGCGGGTTTGCACTTCTGCAGTTGCCGTGGGAGAGCGATGTCAAATTTTAGGATGGAATAAATGGAATATTCCTCTGCGCTTTCCAGATTTATGGAAGCGTGAGAGCTGACCCGCGAGATGATTATTTGCAGATGCAGTCTCGTCGTGGTTCACGCTGTTCTGCTAATAATCCACACAAGAACTGGTGATGGGGTTGGGGACGAGCGTTTCCCTCTCTGAGCACCCATCACGGCCGCCCCCATCCCGGGGGGGGCCTGGGGCCTGGCAGCAGCGCTGGGGGAGGCATCACCGATGATAACAGCGTTTGCTGAGCAACGCCAGGATTATTTTACTGGGGCGGGTGAGAGCTTGGGGTGGGCTGTTGCAGTTGCTGTGGCTTCATTTCCCTCTAAAGAGAGGGTGGGTGCTGGTGGGTGCACCTGCACAGGAAATGGCATGTTTAGGGCTCGATGGTACGGGCAGATTATTAAATGCACAAACGCCTGTCCATCTGCTGCGGCGATGCTGAGAAATGCCTTCGTGTATGTGCGGTGGAGGGTGTTTTGCAAAATAGCCAACAGGCATTCCCAGCGGCAGAGCCGGACCCTCGAGAGATGGGGCTTTGCCCAGGACGGCGGCTCATCCTTGTTTTCCCCATCGCCGCATTCACTTCAAACTTCAAGCTGTGTTTTAAGACAAAATATCTCATATGGCAAAATATTTTCCTGAAGGGAAAAGATACCAAAGCATACGTGTGTACAGAGAGAGAAGAGTTCAAAAGATTTTTCACTGAATGTTTTCAATCTAGCAAATGCTTCTGGAAATGAATTTCCATTTTTAGCTCCTTTGCAAAAAAAAAATAAATAAATAATCCTGGGGTTTTTCGGCCTCCGTTTTAGGGGATCTGATTTTTCTGCAGCTCCGAGCCTGTTGCTCTCCAGTGCCTTAATAAATGGTGCCATTGTTTCCGCGCAGCGGATGTTTTCCCAGCATACTCGTAGGAACGCAAGGGTTAAAGGTTGCGCATTGTTTCCCGGGTGGAAGCTGGTCCGTGGCTGTGGGCGAGCGATGCCGATGGATGCCGAGCGATGCCGAGCGCTGCGGCGCAGGCCTGGCCAGCATCCCTGCATGTTAATGCGCTGGGCTTGCTGCGATGGCAGCGCTGCTGCCTTTTATCTGCTTTAATCTACTTGCTTGTTTATGAATTGGTTCCTCTCCTCCAAACCAATAAATATTAGGGTGAAAACAGCCAGAATGCGTGCAAATCGCAGAAAAAAAGTCCGGAGAAACGGGCTTTCAAATGAAAATCTGTTTCAAACCCTTCCTACGACACTGCAAAGATGTGCAGTGCCACAGGAGCAACCCCAGCCCCCTCCCAAACCCATTAACCTAAAGGCCAAGTTTTAATCCTTTTGTGGCCGGCAGTCCCGGGTTTCGGCTCAGACTGGGAGCCAGCAATGATAGGATTTTGGTGGCTGCCTGGAGTGCCCCGGGGGAGGAGGGTGGCAGCGTGTAACTCGGCTCTCCTCCCTCCTCGTACCCCTTTTTTTTAAAGCTACTAATTAAACTAAAAATAAACCAAATAGAGGAACAAGCCAACGCACGGGGAAAACTTGAAAACATGTTTGTTGTGGAGACATTCAGCAAAAAAGCTCTGACATGACCGCGTCACGGCTGGGACGTAAGCTCCGCGGCAGGGAGGGTGCTGGGGACGGGGCACAGCGCAGGTGGGTACCGAGGAAGAGGAGGGTATTTCTGTCGTATGCCGTGCCTTGCCTCGAAAGTCCCGTTTCACATCATAAATGAGCTGGCACGGCTGCTCTCTGAAATGCAGGTGGCTGTAGGTCCTCCTGGGGTTTTGGATGTGGCTATGTCAGGTTCATCACTTTGAATTTAGGCCAGGTCCTCCACGGTCAGGAGGTCCCAGCATCCGACATCTTTCCCGTGGCCACATCCTGGAGTCGTGCAGGCTGCTGCCGCTCTTCATGCCGTCTCTTTTCCCTCTTAGTTATTTCTCTTTTCCTATTTTATACTGATTTACTTTCCTACGCCAAACGTTTTGTCGAGGGCTCCATATTTCTCCTACAGTTTGACAAGAGCAGTGTCAGCTCTTGCACAGCGGGTGACGTTTTGGGAGGTCCTGAGCTGGCGCAGAATAAAAAGCCAGCATGCAAATCCAGGCCTTAACTCAGAAATAAAGGTTTTATTCTAACGTGCGTATTAGCGGCGCTTTGCTGGCCCGCAGCCTTGGCCGGTGTTTCAGTTTGCTTTGTAAATGCGTATTTTCAGCGTTGCCCCACAGGTCCGCCGTTGCGGGGAGCAAAACGGGACTCTTGGGGCTGCTGCCGGCTTTGTCGGGGTTTCTTTGCCGCTGCTGGATGAGTGGGTGATGTGTCTGGATTTACATCGTCTCCTTGGGTTGATTTCTAATGCGCCTTTAAAAGCGGAGAAACGCCCCCCCAGTGCCTCTGCCTACGGCAGGAGCCTCCAAACAGGCAGTTGCCTGTGGGAACGGGTTTTGGCTCCGTGCGCTGGCATCGGTCACGGTCTGAGCTATCTTCTGGCGGCAGGGTCACTCTGGAGATGGTACCGGACTTTACGCACGCGAAGAAAATTAAAAAGAAAAAAAAAAAAATCTGATGTGAAAAATGAGATTTTACTTGCTTAGAAATCGTTTCTTGGGTGGGTCGGGGCGTGCGGCGCATCCTGCTCGGCCCCGTGCGTTCGCCTGGGACCTGGTCGGGGTGGGTGCGTGGGGCTTTGACGCTTTGCTGCTCTGGTGGTGCCAGGTTTGTGCGTGTTCCTTGAGGGGGGTCTGTTAGAAAGACCGCTGCCAGGGTCTCACCGAGCGCTGAACCGTCGAAGTAGTCCATAAAAGTCACAAGTTTAAAATATGAAGTGCTCATTTAAAAAAAAAAAGATATTTTATTAGGTTTCTTTTGTTTGATATCTTTAGGGGTTTGTAGGCTTTCGTGGTGCGTAGAAATACCAGGCTGTCATCATCTTTTTCATTAAAGTGAATACAAACTCTCGTGGCAGGATATAACCCCGAGAGACAGCCCTCGGAGAAAACCTCAAACGCCACGAAACCCGCCACGGAGCGCTGGCGGAGACGGAGAGCGGCTGGCCCGGCCTCTGGCCTGTGGTACGGCAGAGGAGCCTCAGGTCGTGTGGCTGAGCGCGCTGACCCTGCATCCCAAACCACGTACAATAAAATAAAATAAAGCCTGCGGGATAGGGAGCTGAGGCTGAAGGCCGCCTTGTTTAGGCAGAGACGTTAAAAACAAAAGCTCCGCGAAGTAGGTGGAAAGCGCTCGGTGTGCTAAAGCTCAGGGAAGCATCGTCAGCGGGAGGGCTTGGTCCGTCTCATCCCTAAATTGGCAGGGACTTGTAAGGGACTTGTACTGGCTGCTCTGTGCTGGAAGGGTGCTGTGCTGTGAAGGGACTCTGCGGAAGAGGTTTATTCCGACCTTTACAATAAAATAAACGTTCTGTGAAATACTTCTGGCAACTTGAGATTTCTACGAACCTGGAAGTCACCTCGATGCCCTGGCCTGAGCGTCCCATGGCCGCGATCACCGAGCACCAGCGGGAAGGGTGCTCGGGGTGCTTTCACTGAACTTCGCTGGGAATTTCGGGGGTTTTATCTACTAACTCGGTAACCGGCGGTGAGTGGGAGCTGATCCCAACCGAAAGGGGAGTGGTGGTTTTCTCCCCCAACAGCGTTGAGGGGTTTTTCATTGACTCAAGCGAGCGTTACGTATGCACGGTAGAGTTAAATTCAGCTGCTTGCTTGTCCGTAAGCAATCGCTGCGTGTTTAAAGCACGTAAAACTTGGTGTGTCCTATTTCCTCACCTTCCTTAAGGATGACTTGAGCACTGCCATCCCTGGCCGGCGTGTTCCCCGTGGCGCTGGGTCCGTGGCCTTGGCTCCTGCCGTGGGGATGCCCCAACTGACCTGCTCCAGATTCACCCGTTCTGAGCTTTCCCTTCGTGCTATAAAAGCAAGCGGGGCTGAGGTGGCCGTGGCTGCCTCTCCCCGGTGCCGGCGTTGCCGTTGGCTGTTGGAGGAGCCGTGGCGGCGGCCGTGGCCATGGAGGCCGGTTTCCTTCTGATGCGATCTGACGTGCGAGGAGTCCGTGGCCAGCGGTGCCCACATGGAGCGTACCTGACAGCGTAGCCCCCATCGTTCTTTTTTGGTTTGTTTAAACCCTCTACGTACAATATGTGATGTGTGTGTGCTTCAAGCGGGGGCCGGTTGACGGAGGGACGGTTGCGGGTGTTTGTCGGGCAGTCCGGTGCAGGCAGCGGTGCTGCCTGTCTGCCCGCAGTGGCCTTTTGCATCAAATGGGGAAGGGGCTGAGCACCAAAGGGTTTGGTCCCTGCGCCGAGACGACCACAAAATTCATTTGTCTTGTGGTTTTGATATCCAGAGTTGGCCTTGTCTTGTGTTTTTGATATCCAGAGTTTAAACTGGCCTTTTCTCTGCTAGTGGGAGATGCCGCTCCCAGGAGTGCGGGCTTGGGTCTGCTCCTGGCCACCCAGAAGGGCACCCAAATATGCCTGCAGCAATGGTTACAGGGGTGCAGGGGCTCCCAGCCCTGCTTCTTAACCAGGTTTGGTTTTCTCCTGTTGCCTTGAATGGGGGAGCTGCTGGAAGCGGGGTTTTCACTGGAGACGGAGACCAGCTCCGTGGGGTCCGCTCAGGGGATGCCCCTCCGTGAGGCCAGTCCTGGAGCATCCCGGCTCGGAGGGCAGGGCAGAGGTGAGCTGGCCTGAAACCTGCCATGGGGGATAAAACGTGAAAAAAATGTGGGTGAAAAGCGTTAAATATATTTTCGGTAGGCTGTGTCACGTCCTACCTCCCTAAGGTGACTTTGGTGTCGGTTGGCAGAGGGGTGGCTTGCACGTGGCGTGCGTTCGCGCAGCATCCCCCCGCCGCACGCTGGGTACCACGGGCACGGCGGGATCAGGCTGGGGCTCGCTCACCATCTCCGCCAGCCAGGGAGGAGGCGTGGGGACATCCCCCCCGACCGTGGAGGGCAGGGTGATGCGGGGACTTGTCCCAAACTACAGGGGAAGCATGTGGCAAATCGCAGGCTCAGCCCCCAGCCCGGTGCTCCTGGCCACCACATCCTTCCTCTCGGGCTATGGGATTTTTTTTTTCCCCCCAGATTTATTGTGTCAGGATCCATCCCCACGGCCGGGAGAGGAAGTTAATTTAGCAACGGCAGGAAAGGACACAATGAGTCAGCGGTGGAGGGGAACTAAAAATAATGAAATATCCAGAGAACGACTTTGTTTCTTTGGGGAATTATAGTCGCAAAGCAACGTCCTGTTTATTATTAATGTTTTTTCCTGAAACTTCGGAGTAGAGCGATGCTGTGGTGCGTAGTCTGTGTGTCGGTAGAGCTGGTGATCCAACCAGAATATGCATTTTAGCTGAAATCATGTCAGCGTGACTTGGATATATCGTTTAAGCGTGTAAACTTTGTAGGGCTGTTAAAATTATTCATCTAGCTTGCAGCATAGTTGCGTCGCACCAGAAATCAGTACTTTTGGTGCTGGTGTGCGGCGTTTTGAGGGTCACTGAGAAATTGTGGCATAAATTCCATCTTCCTAAGGATTCCCTATAGAAACGCCTACCCCGAGCGTGTGATCTCTGCCTCTCGCTGCCCACCCGCAGCTGATCCGGAGCAAAACTTGCGCACCGCGATGGGTGCGACAGAGATGAGACCTCAGCAAGGACTGAGCAGGATTTGTGCAGGGTTGGGAGGCAGCGGTTGTGTTGTGAAGCCTGATTCTCTGGGCAGGACTGCTGGAGGCATGAGCTGGGGCTGTAAGCGGGGCAGGTTTGGGGGCTGCCGAGCCTACAGAGCCCCCCGGGAGCCGGGGCTGGGATGCTCGGCCACCCCTGAGCGGGGACCAGGCAGTGCGGTGGTCCCCAGGCTCTGCAAGCCGGCGGGACGGGCGGCAGGTTAAGGCTGGGCACCTTTTTGAGCTCTGTTGGTTAATTCCTAGAAACTTTTTTTTTGCACCTGAAAAAGCCGGCTTAGCCCAGAAATAGCTCCCTGGGGTCCTTGCTGGTGTTTTTTGTGTAAAGAGTGAAAATTTCATCTTGTGGTTGGCGTCGCTGTGACTGCCCATCCTCGAGCGGCCGTGCGAGGGCTGGGGACCACTCCGGCTCTGCCTGGGTTCACTGCCCCAGCCGTGGGCAGCTCCTCCGACCGCTGGGATTTTATTAGGATAACTCCCACGGTGAAAACCCCGGGAGAAAGCCCCTTCTTCCTGCCTCCTCTGGCCGTGACTACGCCGCCGGGCTTGGATTTTGACATCAGACACCGGGTTTTTTCCTGCCCTTGTGTAGCCGGTGAGGGCTCGGGGCTATTTTTATCCGGCGCTGGCAGTGGCTGGAGGAGGACGCGGCTTCCTTGGCCCGTGCAGCCCTCGCCTCCCTCTCATCAGCTGGCCGAGGCTCCGGCGCTGCCGTTGACTTTATTAGGGAAAAGCAAGGTGCTCCGGAGCGGCCGGGAGGCGAGAGGGGCCGGGGGAGCATCCCGGACGGGGGACTGTGGGCTGCCGCGGGTCTTGGCTCCGGGGACGAGCGCTTGATCCCATGGTGCCGACTGAAGAGCGGAGGAAGGACTGAGATGCCCCGGCAGGAGCATTTCACCGGCCACGTGAGGACCCGGGAGCGAAGGAGATGAGTCGGGAGGGTGATGGCATGGGTGATGTCATCAGGAAAGCAGCTGTGCCGGCTGGGGAGGGGAGTTATAAAAAGGTAAGGGACAAAAGGGAGCCTTTTGTCTGCCAACGGTCTTGGCAGGAGGGGGACCCGCCAAAACGCTGCCCAACAGCCTCCCAGGGCGCTGGGTTTCGGGTGCCGGAGCAGGGAAGCACTCGGCGGTGTTTAACGCGCCGGCGCGGGGCAGCAAACCTCTGCATTTCCCTATCACTTTATGATAAAGCAAACGTAAAGAGATGTTTCCAAACGTGTTCTCATACCTTGTCTGCTGCCTGGGTTTTAAGGCAGCTTGAGAGACGCAAGTTTGACTTGGTTTTGCATTTAGCAGCAAATCCGCCGTGAAGAAAAAGGGGATAAAAACAAACATTCGGTGGTTACGAATTCTGTTTGTAAATCCAATTATAGCCCTTGTACTTTACGGAGATAAAATAAGGCGCTGCCTATGGGTCTGGAACTTTAAATATAGTAATTGGCCATGGCTGGTAATGACAGACCCTGGCAAAAATAGCCTCGGTGGCCTGGCCGTGTCCCGGCGCTCCTGGCTGGGGCCAGGCATGGGCTGTGCACCCTGTTTGGTGCCTGTGGACACCCCGGCATCCAGCCTCCGCGGCATCCAGCCTCCGCGGTATCCAGCCTCCGCGGCATCCAGCCTCCGTTTTAACCCCTTGCATGGCAGTGGCGCTGCCCGGCTGGGGCAGGGTCCTGGCACCCGTCAATCTGTAATTCACTGCACAACGAGACTCTTCCCTCTCCAAAAAGGCAGCGCCTTAGCAAAGCACGCCTGCTATTCGGTCCAGGTTCGGTAGCCGTCGGTACAGCTCCGTCGGCGGCCGTTATTAGGAGCTGGCTGCTCTACCCAAGGTGGGGGGGTCTCAGAGCACAACAAGGAGCCTGGCAAATCACTGCTCCACCTCAAAGCCAAATAAACCTTCCGTGCGCAATTTTATGTGCCCTTTCGGGTGATGTCTGTAATGAGTAAAGGCTGCTAGTAGAGGTGCCTGCATGCTAAATAGCGTGGAGTGGTACGTGGTGGAAAGAGCACCCAGCTACTGCTTCTCAAGGGTCAGAAATAACGCAGTATGGGCTTTGCTCAGTTTTCCAGAAAACCACGGAAATCTTGTGCCCGCTGCCGTGGGCATCCGCTCTCCGTCCTGCGTTGGGTCAGTCAGGGACGGCCTCTGGCATCAGCGGTACCCAGGGATGGGGTTGTGCGGGAAGAAGGCATATATTGGATAAACTCAGGCTTTCAACCAAAAAACATGGCGTTTTTTGGTGTCGAGGTGCCGCAGCGCGTCGGGGACGGGCTGGGTGCCAGCACGTGCCGGAGGCGGGTGGTGAAGAGCAGAAATGGTTGCGTGTACAATCTGCAGACACCGGCGAGGTGATTGCGATAGATTTATGAGCAGCAATAATTAGAGCGGGCGGTGGGGCTGGGAAGCAGCGTGCTGAGTCCGCGGCGGGGAGAGGCTGAGCCTCTCCTGGCAATTTGCCTTCACCCGAAAGCGTTTTACATGTAGGCAGTCACAGCCCTAATCTGACATTGTGGTTTTTATTCCTGTACTTAAACAAAGGTTGCGATTGACCTTCCGAACTTGGGAGGTCAACGGTAAGAAGGAAAACATCCGCCCAAAACTCTTTTGCCTTAAAAAATGAAAAACAACCTTTTGTTTAAAATAATTGGCTGAACCAGACTTCAGCTCTACGCCAGACCCCTCTTTCAGAAATACATCCAGTTTTTGATTCCGTGTCAAAATACACTTTTAAATAACATGGGTTTATGTTTTTCTTGCTGGTACCTTTCCATGTTGAGTGTTTGATCCATTATTTTTTATATACCAAGTAATAGTCAAAATAGTTTTGATAGTCAAAAAAACCACTTGCAATTTTCCTTCTCAACTTATAGTTTTCAATACCCAACTCGGGATGTATACTGCAGCTGTTGGGTAATTTATCCGAAGCCTAAAGTCCAGTTCCCTTAGGTATATTATATTTCTTAGTAACTGTTCCCTATTTTATAATAACAACAAATAGGACGCTTCATTTCTTTATGGTCATTAGCCCGTGTCTGGTCTATCAAATGGGATATTCTGAGCTCGGTCCTGGGGGAGCAGTGTTATTCAGTACCCTCAGTAATGACCTGGTGGAGAAAACAAATTGCGCATTGATTAAACGTACCGATGTCAAACTGGGAGCAGTTGCCGTCTCGGTGGGAAATGGAGCAAAATTTAAAAAAACAAGTCTTGAGAGACAGCCCCATCTGAAGGAGGTGACTGTGTGAAAGCGTGCCTGGATTTGTGGGTGTTTTGGTGCAAAGAGGAGCAGCTTTCAGCAGGCACAGAGCAGGGGGGGGTGCTGCGGAGGGTGGGATGTGCTGTCCTGGCCGGGCAGGAGGAGGTGGAGATGCGCTTTGGGCTCCTGGTTTCTGTCGGAACATCAGAAGTAGATGGGACAATGTGGGAGAGGATCATCTGAGTAGGAAAAATAGGGAGGCGAAGTATCCATGGCTTCGTGAAATATCGATGCACTGAGGGATGCAGCTGGCGCTCACGGGAGACGCCCAGTGCATCGTCAGATGGGCAGCACGAGGCACCGGCACGGTCTCTGCTTTCAGTCCATTAAAAAAATATTTCTCACTCATTTTTACTTTTTTTTTTTTCACTGTGCTGCCTTCACCAGCAGGGCTGGCTATTTTTTCCTTCTAAATCTAAGTGCCTCCGTGTGATTGAGGCATCAGTTATTGAAACCTGAAAAAATAAAGTAGAAAAACATAGCTGGGCGGTCTGGGTAGAACTTCGGAAACGGGGAGCTGAACCCGAAAACTCGATACCACTTGATGCCGTGGGGGTTATTTTTAATATTTTAACTATTTTAAATAAAAGGAGTTAGGTTACAAGTGAAGTATGTGTTTTGGTAAGGGATTGACAATATAAAGGGCAGTGCGATAATGTAATGTATGTAGTCAGCGCTGGGGTTGGAATTCAATTATTAGCTATTTTAAGTTAATAATTTGCATTTTGTTGTATCTCACTTCCTTGTATCAAAAAAAGGTGCTTTATTTTTAGTTAGACAGGTAAAATATGGGAAGTACAGTTGTATTAATTAACACCGCGGAAGCAGCCCATGCTTGCCTGCTATGTTTTCTTCTGTTGTGTATTCTTGCTCGGGTATTATGTGTTATTTTAAAATGAAATGTTTGAGTGCTTCAAAACGCTCCTTCTATCAATAACTTGCCGCCTTGTATGAATTTGTTGTCGGCATTGGCACATAATCCATTAGTGACAGGCACCGGGATAGTCCTGGTACTAATTTTGCATCTAGATCTGTGATTTTCATTTATTGCGCATTGATTACAGTCGCCTCCGTAATCATTGATCAGTGATTAATGTCAAATCACTTTGTAGCTTGCCCTTATTCAAAAAAGCATATATATAAAAATACAGATTTAAAACTGTGGAGGATTTGCTGGCGATGGTTAAAAATACGTGTCTAAGTACGTTGGCAGAAGGGTCGTGTCGTTTTGGAGGCTGCTCAGGGAAGTGGAAGATGCTAATGGTGCAAGTGTGGTCTTGGAGGCTGTATATGGGTATAGGTACAGATATCAATGTGTATATTAAGTACATATCAGATGTGTGCACCAGGTGTGTGTGTATAGAGATATCTATCTATCGATATGTGGAGAGAGAGAGATGCAGATGGGCTTCTTCGTTGGGATGGGCCACGTGGTCCACCCAAGCGTGGGAGACAGCTTGGGGGATGCTGGGCATCACGAGTGTGGCGGCGGGGCTGGTGGGACAACTCTCCTTCCTGCACACTGGCGTGACCGGCAGCTTCATCCTTTCTTGTCGCCCTTCCCTTTCAGGCCCAGAAGAATGAGCGTGAGTCCATCAGGCAGAAGTTGGCTCTGGGCAGTTTCTTCGACGATGGCCCGGGACTTTACACCAGCTGCAGCAAGAGCGGCAAGCCAAGCCTCTCCTCCCGGTAAGCCCGGCGGCCTCGCAGCCCAAAACCTCTTTGGAGGCTGAAAAGTGTGGGATGCCTCCAGTGGGACGTCCTGAGACCCTACCCTTCGGAGGATCCCTCAGTTTTTACTTGCAGCCATATTCGTGAATTTTCCTTGGTTTAGAACAACATCTTATGCTCCAAACGCAATTGGTGTCTGTTATGTAAATATTTGTAAGTAATATGCTAAAATATTAGGTTAAACTGTATGGAACAGGTATTTGGGTGCTCAGGAGGATAAAGCAAACAAGCTGAATTTTCTTGAGTTAGGTTTCCTTCAGGTTTTCATTTAGGATCTCGGTCCTGAACTGAGCGTTGCCTTTGGACTTGGGCGGACCAGGAATGGTGGTGGAAGTATCAGGAATGCACAACTGGAGTTACTGTCATGAAAACAGTTGATTAGTTTTGTTTTCCAAGGAGTTCTTTACATTGAGTTGCAAAATACTGAGAATTTTGATGTCTGGGTGTCTGGTTTAACGCCAGATGTGCGTGTCCGAAGCAGGGCAGGGCTCGAGGATGGTCCCACGGTCCCACCAGCCCTGGGTCAGGCGGCGTGGTGGTGGTTGGTGAAAAACCACCAGTTTGTGACAGTACATCTTCCTTTAGTGGCTCGGGAGGTGGCAGCCCCTTGGAAGCAGATCTGATGCCGATAGCTAGCCTTGGTGACGGCGGGGCAGTGGAGAGCAGTCAGGGCTGCAATTCATCTCGCGCACAGAAAGCACCAAAGAATGGGGAAAAAGAGCTTTAACATGGCTCCTTGCCTCCCCCCGCGTCCACGTGCTCCGCACAGGCTCTGCTCGCTGGACGCAGCTCCATCCCTGGGGCCGGGACATTGTGCAGCACAGATACCTCGCTTATTCTGATTTTTAAAATTTCTACATCAAAAACACCCCAGAAAGGCTCGTTTATATATACAGCTGCTGGGAGTAACCCACGGCACTTGGAAAGCATCGAACGCCTCCCACATTGGGAGTGAAGATCTACCTGTTGCCATGGTGTGGGAGAAGAAAAAAAGTCTTAGAGAGGCGCAAAGCCAGGAGGAATACTGTTATTACACCAGAGAGGTACAATTGTGAAATTAAATTGAACCGCAAGTCGTTCGAAAGGGAAAACAGTTTTGCTCGGTGTAGGTACAGCTGAACCAGGAGCCGCTAGCTTGTAATTATAGCGCGGGTCTAATTAACGCTGCGCGGCAGGGCTTGGCAGCTGTGCCACGAGGAAAGACCAGCTGTACCCAAAGGCTTTGGCGTTTCGTTAACATTTATAGTCCAGGCAGAGCATTAGTTTTGCACGCTGCCTGTTACGGGACCTACAGGAACCTTTGTGGGACCGTTGCTCTCATTTTTGTGCTTGCGTATGAAATAGAAGACACAGATTGCTGGGTTTCAGGCACTGGGGTGATGCTCTCGGAAGGCGCGTGAGTCGCAGACCCACGTTCTGCGCTTGCTCTGCCCTTTCTGCGCAACGCAATTTGAAGCTGAGCCAAGGGTGCATCCTGCTCCCCGGCCTGGGTACCCGTGTCTGCCCGCCACGGCTCAAAAGCTTGTGCAGAGTTGTAGAATAGAATCACAGAACGGTTTGGGCTGGAAGGGACCTTTAGAGGCCATCCAGTCCAACCCCCTGCAGGGAGCAGGGACATCTTTAACCAGATCAGGTTGCTCACAGCCCCATCCAACCTGACCTGCAATGTTTCCAGGGATGGGGCCTCCACCGCCTCTCTGGGCAACCCCTTCCAGTGCTTCACCACCCTCATCATAAAAAAATTCAATTATTAATGCCATCTATTTTATGGTAATCGTGAATAAGAAATTCCATTAAAATAAATGGAAAATAAGAGTTTGCTGTCTGTAAGTACTGATATAAGCCCCCCAACCCCGCATTGGGAATGAGGAATAACAGGCAGCAGAACCTGTGTGGACTTGTCCCATCTTCAGCAAGTGGTGATGGAGTACGATGCACCGAGCAGGCTGATAGAGGTGACTCCAGAAACCTCTAGTTTTCTGGGGTTAGTTTTTCATGTATTTGGAAGATGAGCAAAGCCTGAGCAGATTTCACAGGAGGCAAACGGGCCTGACCCTGGTGTCAGGTGGGCAAATTGTCCTGGAGAGCCTGGGGTGCCTGAGCTCGGCTGGTGGCTGCAGAGCATCACTGGGGGCTTCCACAGATGCCCTCTCATCCCAAAAACCCATTCCCGTGTTTCCTCTCAACGGCTGGTCTGAGCAGAGGGACCGTGGCGTCCACCTGGAGCTCGGTGTGCCACGCTCTTCCGTGGGCATCAGCCAGCGCCGGTAAAACGCGTGTTACCTGGGTGACGACCTGCTCTGCGGTGGCTTTGGAGAATAACTGTTGTGTGAGCGAAAGCCGGGATGCTCTCAGCTGTAGAAGTGCTTTTCCCTCTCTCAGCCTGCGCTGGGATGCCCCTGCCCTGAGCCACCACGTCCGCAGAAAATCATTCCCGGGGAGGTGAATTGGGTGGTCTTAACCTGGCCAGGTCAGGCGATGGAGCGGAGGGTCCAGAAAACACAGCAGTAATCTCTTGCGGTACAGTAGTGCCTCTTGGCCACCAACAGGCTTATTACCCTTCTGAATAAATAGTTTCAATCATTAACACATTATTTTATATAATATAATAATATTATATATATTTTTTATATAAAATATATTTTTAAGTTTTATCTATTAATATATTTAATATATTTTACATGTACTTTATCTAGAATATTGTATGTAATGTAATAATACAGCCAACGGTGATGACAAAAGCCCTGCGGTATCTCGGCAATTCTGAAGTTCATCAATAGATGGTGGTAGAAGCATTATCATCACCGTGCTGCTGAGTTTCCATCCCACGTTGAACCGCGTAACGGCAGCGCTGGGCAGCAGCGGGAGCTTGCCCATGCCCTGCCGCCGCCGGCTGCTGGTCCTGGCTCAGCTTTTGGGTGGGGGGCGACCATCCTCTTGGAAAAAAGTGAAAATGGTTCTGTTTTCCTGAGGCCGATACAACATCAGGACAGCAGCATCCTTTGGAAAGGTGAACGACTCGCTGCTGACGGCGCTCCAGCATCGGTGTCACCTCTCCCTTTCCCCCCGCAGATTACAAAGTGGGATGAACCTGCAGATTTGCTTCGTGAACGACAGCGGCAGCGACAAGGACAGCGACGCCGATGACAGCAAGACGGAAACCAGCCTGGACACGCCGTTGTCACCCATGGTAGGTCCGAGAACCCATCCCGCAGAGGCTCCGGAGCATGGAAACCATGAGGCCATCCATAATGGCAGCTGATAAAGAGCTGATCCTATTAAAACAGCGATGCTAAACTCCAGAGCAGCATCTTCAGCCATCAATAAAAGAAGTGCGAGGTGCTGAGGGGCTGATAGCAAATTGCCCCTGGCTCGCCCAGAGCTGCTGTAGAGCAGATGCCTTCATGTGAAGGTGTTCCTTCTTCCTTCCTTCCTTCCTCCCTTTCTTTTTGGCTCTGATAATTACCAGGGCAGTAATGGATATGACGTGGTATCGGCTCTCACCGGCTTTCCTCTCCCCTCTTTTCCTTTGTGAATATAACACCGCAGCCCCAGATGTTTTCCTCCAGCTTAACCAGTCTGTCCCTTCAACACCTATTGATCTGGCTGGCTCCTCTTTCCATTTGAAGTGCTCGAAGTTGCTATTGATAGCCAAGGAGGCCTATCTGGGAATTACTCTGATTTTTAAAGATAATCTTGTGGGTTAAAATAAAAAAAAAAAAAAAATCTGTGCTCTTCACCTTTTCTGTAGAAATGATACCACTTGTAAGCGTACAAAAATATGTTACCAGCAAACTTTTTTGCTGCGGCATGGTTGGGGCGACGGTGCTGTAACGGCTGCGTGTCTGCTTCCCTAGAGCAAGCAGAGCTCGTCCTACTCCGACAGAGACACGACGGAGGAAGAGTCGGAGTCCCTCGACGACATGGACTTCCTCACTAGGCAAAAGAAACTCCAAGCTGAAGCCAAAATGGCCTTGGCTATGGCAAAGCCCATGGCCAAAATGCAGGTCGAGGTGGAAAAGCAGAACAGGAAGAAATCGCCGGTAGCGGATCTTGTAAGTGGGGGCCGTGGGACGGCGCGGGGGGGTAACACCAGCCCTTTTGCTGTTTGCTTTTGCTTGTCGAGACGCGCACAGCAGCCAGCGGTGCTTGTGCGTGGTGCTTGTAGACATGCAGAGGAGCAGTGGAGAGGGGGACCGTCCGTCGGGAGTTGAAGGGTCCGCATGGGTTGTCTTACCGGGGCGTTACGGGAGCGGGATGGAGGCAGGGAATGAGATGATGAAGCGTGAAGGTTGTTACTGCCTCGAGGCTGGCAATGACGTGATGCTACTCATCCGTAAGGCGTAGTCTGCTCAGCCCATCTCATCCTGAGCTGGAGCATTCCCGCCTTGGTACAACACTGCTCGCCATAGCCCTCGCCTCCCCTTGCATTGGTCCACCACTGAAGACTTGGGTCAAACATTGTGTAGATGTTTCAGCTCGTTTTGGTCCTCTCAGTGAGGTCCTTGATGCAGGCTTGTGAGAGGGGGAGGCCTGCAATGCAAACTGCCGCCGTTCAGGAATACAAGTAATTTGAAGAAAACGGTAAAAAGTTGACAATTTCTTTTCAGCTGCCACATATGCCTCATATAAGTGAATGCCTGATGAAGAGAAGTTTAAAACCTACTGATCTAAGAGACATGACTATTGGGCAGCTACAAGTGATAGTCAATGATCTCCACTCACAGATAGAAAGTAAGTGACGCTTGTTTAATTATTCTTTGGTACGTTCCGTTCAATTAAGAACAGTTCTCCAGGATACACGTGGAAATGTTGATACACGTGTAGTGACACGAATATATGGAAGAGGCGCACCGCTGGAGATGGAGTTCTCTTCAGATTTGGCTCCTTCAGCCTTTTTCTTTCCTTTTTTCTGTTTCTGCAAAAGCGCTCGCTTGCCTCCGTAAGAGAAGGGGGTTGTAGCATTGTGCCAGCACCTAACGCCCCACTTGTAACTCAAATCCTGGTTGGGTAAAAATAGTTTGGGGAAGTCTGCCTGTCCTGGAAGCACCTGCCATTCATGGCTTTAGGGCTGCGTCTTCATGCGACGCTATGCCATGGCGTCAAAACCATCCATGAGTGGAGAAACCCTCCAGTTTAGCAAACATCCCGGGGTAAATCCACTCTTGCAGTGCTTCAACGCGTTTCACGGGTCCTTGCGTTTGCCCGCAGAGACCGTACCCCACTGCCTCATCTGTCTTTGCCCTCTCCAAAAAATCCAGGGGGTTTTTTCCCTAGGGGATCTCCATCTTCCAATTAATTAATTAACGATTTGGGGAGTAGACTTATCTGGTGGCTGTAGGTCAAAAAAAAAGAGGTTGGTTGGGAGCTGCTGTGCTGCTCCTTCCCTCCTCGCGTTGGTTAATTGGCGTCCCTTCTGGAAGCAGCCCTGCTGAGGATGCAGAGCTGCGCCGTTGAGCCGTGATTCCTTATTTTGTGCTTGCAAAGGCAAAAAAACCCGCTCGTTAATTAACGTCACTTTAGAAAGCACCCAAGTATGGGAGCATGAGTGTTAATGTCATCAACACCGAGCTTGCGTCCCAAACTGGAGAGGCGTTAAACCAGCGTAGCTGTATTTAAGCAGTCCGGCAGCGAGCGATGGGCAGGTACAGCCGTCAGGGCAGCCCGGGCAGGCAGGTTAATTTTTCACACCGTTCTTTTTGTTTTCTTCTTTTCCCCGCTCTTTGACACAACCCCGAGCAAGAATCCAATGTCACGAACATCCCTCTTGAGCAGAGGGGCTGGCTTGGACAGTAACCCCAAACCAGGACGGGTGGGCAGCATGTTCTGCGTTGCCGCAGGGAATTAAAAAGCTCAACCTGGGGCTGCCCGGGCGAGCGGCTCGGCCGCTTTCTGCGGCACATTTCTTGCTCAGGGTTATTGCCCACGAGCGAGCAAAAGCTGAACCAGCGGGACTCCAAGCACCTTTATTTTTGCTGCCGCATTAAGCCATTTCAAGAGAGGAACTGCTTGCACGCAGTGGCAAGGGGCTTATGGTTTATCCTGGGAAATATGCATCCCTTGGGAGGTCCCTCCTGGTTCTCCGCGCCAGCTTACGTGTAACGGGGTGGGGAAGGATGATGTACGGGTCCCAAAGCGGGGTTCCCCGGGACATCGCAAACTCACCCCCTTTCTCCCCGGCACCAGGCTTGAACGAGGAGCTGGTGCAGCTGCTGCTCATTCGGGACGAGCTGCACACGGAGCAGGACGCCATGCTGGTGGACATCGAGGACCTGACCAGGTGAAGGAGGCTCCTCGGGGCGTTTCTCTCTTCTCGCAGGTCCCAGCTCACCGTCGGCAGCCCATAGGGGTTTTCTTTTAGCAGAATTTCAGTAGGAAAGCCTTTGCCGTCGAAGGTAGGTAGAAGGTGACGCCGCTGGCTGCAGGGCACGTGTTCCTCTGCCGAGCGCTGTATGTGACGTGGGGAGCGGGGCTGAGCAGGACCCTGCTCTCTCCTCCAAAACAAGAACTCAAGGCACTTGCGTTCTGGAGACCGTCAGCAGCTTTCAAGAGCTCCCCAAACGCGGGTGTTGTTGCGTGCTCTTGAATTGGTGTTTCCCTTTCCAAAGCCTGAAAAGAGCCTGGGAAGGAGCAGTGCTGCAAACCCCCAGTGCATCCAAGGAAAACCCCAGGGGCTCCCCGCGTCAGCCGATCCGCCTCCGCCGTCCGGAGGACTTGACCGACAGGAGAATTTCTGGCTTTCTTAAATATTAACGTTCAATAGCCGATAAAACGGAAAGCCTTGGAGAATATAGGCGGGTTTCCTAAAGGACTCCATCTCCCGGGCGGCAAGGCTTAAGGGGCGTTTTCCTTTGGGATAATGAGCGATGCGCTGCAGAAACACTGAAAAGTATTGAAAGCTTTGGGGGAAAAAAGCTGAAAAAGCTGATACTGGTTATTGTCGGTGCACGAGGAGACTGCGGTTTCAGAACTGAAGCACTAAGCTTGCAAAAAAAATATGGCCTAAATTTGTTTCTATTTTAAAACGTCGCGGTGCCGCGTAGCAGCTGGTTGAGATTTGACGCTGCTCGGCCTGGAAAAAATTGCTGCCAGCTGGGGTGGCCGTGAGGGATTTGGGGAGCGGTTCTCCTGCTGCCCAGGGGACGGCGGCCCCAGGGCCAAGCAGGCGGGTTGTCACTTCTGAGTCTTGCGAGACACCGTCAGCGCTGCCCTTAACGAAGAGCAAGTGCTGAAAGGGGGGGATTTGGGGTGGGGGATGGAGCTGGGTCAGTAGACGAAGGCCAAGGCCACCTCGCGTCTCTTTCTCCTTCTGTGCTTTGGGAAACGCTTTGCAATTTGCGTTGCAATTAACAGCAGTTGAGTAAATGAAATTACGTGGAAGGCTGGTCAGCGTGGTGGGGGCTTTGGTGCGGGTTGGGGGGCACCGGATCTCCTCGTCCTGGCGTTGTTCGGGGGCGACCACGCCGGCCATCCCTGCAGGAGGGGAGGAAACGATGCCCGCTGACCCAAAACCGCTCCGGGGAAGGGTTTCCTCTCCCCTTTGCCCACCTCCCGGTCCCCTCCCGCCGGGAAGGAGCCCAGGCAGAGACCGCACGTCCCTCGCCCGGTGCTTGTTTTTTCCTCGGGGGAAAAATGTTATTTTTGGTTCGCTGCCAGAGCGGCGCGGATGCCGGCTGGGAGCGCGGCCCCGCGCCTGGTTTGGGTTCCCCCCTCCCCTGGGCGCAGTGAATAACGCGGCTTCTTTCCTCCCCCCCCAGACACGCCGAAAGTCAGCAGAAGCACATGGCAGAGAAGATGCCGGCAAAATGAACCCCGGAGCCGCGGGAGCAGAGCTCGAGCGAGACTTCATTTTGCTTCTGTGTGTGTCCAAGCGCTGATGTCCACGGTGGCGCCCGAGAAACCCAGTGTTAGTCATTGACCATGTCCGAAGCTTTATGTCCGGTGATTGGCCTCTGCTTCTTAATTTATTTTAATTTTTTTACTCGTGCCACTAAATATCAGGCATTTTAATAATATTATTACAAAAAAATGTACAGTACTTATAACATTATAAATCATGGGTGAGAAGAGAGGGTAGTTTAACTTTATTTTTGTTTGTTTAGAGATTTTCGGTTGAACGATATTTTACCATTGACTACTTTTTTATTCTTCACTGTAGTTTTAAAATAAAGAAACTGTACTTGACGGTGCTATACAAGTCAAAAAAAATACATGCCTGCCTCGTAGTGAAGTCGTAGCTTTCAGTAATATGTATATTTTAATCAGTTTTCAACATTTTGTGAATGTTGACTACCTGACATTCATTTTTAGATGTGCTATTAACATTCGGTTGGATTCAGAGAGTTACCTTGAAAGTTTTATGTATAAATATGTAAAATAAAAATTTAAAAAATTGTTTCATATGATACGTCTTTTTGTTGCCTAGTGGTTGGCCTTGGTGATGCAGCAGTGATGTATTCCTCGAGCTGAATGTGCGATTCCTGATTTGTCATCACCAGAAAGAGCCTTTTTTTTTTTGCCGATCACGTGAAATTACGGAGAGAAGAGAGGATTTTTGTAGAGTTATTTGTTTGTAAGTTCATAATGTGCGTATGACATGGACTTCAGAGATTCTGTAACAGCATTCACTGGGCCCTAATATTGCGACTATTGTTAGAATCAGCAGACACGTACCGTACATGGGGGTTTTTTTATATTTTATTGTCTGGGCTAAGTATTTAAATGACTCACCAATGTCAGAAATTTAAAAAAAAAAAAAAAAAAAAGTTAAAAAATCTAAGCAGCATATTAAATATATGGTAATTCTCTGCCTTTGGGCTGGGCTCCCCCTTCGTAGCTGTGTTCATCAGCCCAGTGCTGGGTGCGTCCTCCTCTGCGCGGACAGGAGCGGGGACACCGGGAGACTGATGGCTCTGTCTCCATCCCTCATTTATTTGATTTAATGCTGAAACAGCTCGGCCGTCCCCTTCCGAAGGCTGCCCGGCCGCAGCCAGCAGCGGACATGCGCGTCGCACGCACCAGCTTTTTACATTTTAATTCTTTTTTTCCTCGGGGGGGCAAATTCATCTTAGCGAAGGGTCTGGCTGATGACTTATTCAGGGTGTTTTCAGAAAAGCATGAGCTGCATTAAAATTTCATCCCCCGCCAAGAATGTATTTTATAAAATGCCTCTTCTTTTTTTTTTTTTCTCTCTTTTTGCAGAAAGTGCAGGTTATGGAAGCGCCAGCCCTCGGCGGGGTTTGGTGGGGCTGCGCGGGGGGGTTCATTTAATGTAGGGTTGGTTTTCCTTTCCTGGGAGTTGCTCCGCGGGGTTTCCAGTGGACAGTCCCTGTCCCCATGGGGGGCTGTGTCCCCTGTCCTTGCTGGGCAGCATCCCCAAGCTTTTGCAGAAAGATGCTGGGATGGGTTAGGCTGGAGAGCCCTCGCCTGCAGACCAGGGATGATGTAAACTCCTCTTATTGTGCTTTTTTTGAATCTATGCAGAAAAAAATAAACATATCGGGGGTGTTAGTTTCCCTGTAGCTCTTGGGCGGCTTGATGCCGTTGCCCGCACGTGGGGAGACCTGCTGGGTTTTATCTTTCCCCTCTGTTAAATGCCATGTTTGCAGTGCTCCGAGGCCAAGGTCGTCCCCGCGGGGCGCGGAGCCGGTGCCTCCATCGGCAGCGGCCGGTAGGGTACCGGTGAGGAGGTGCCTGCCGCTGGGTTTAAAGCATGAACAGCAAAAGCCCCAAATACAAAAAGTTTGCTCTCGGCTTTAAAAAAAAAAAAAAAAAGAGAAAAAAAAGCAAGAAAGCCCCCGGCTGCTCCTGGGGAACCCCGCGCCCTCCCCGGCCGCCCCCGGTGGCATCCCCGGCATCGCCCCCGCCAGGGTCCAGCCTGGGGGGCACCGGGGTGAGGCAGCCTGGCCAGCCTGGAGTTTCGGTCCCTTGCTAAGTGCCTTTAACTTGCTGAAGAGAACTAGTTAGTCTGGTCACCTACCACTGGTTTTCCCCCCTACATCCTTAGGGGATTAGTTTTTTTTAAAGAAAAAGCGTGTTTCTGGGTAACTGCATCTCCTTGGCTCTGTGTCCCGTGTACCGAGGTGTCGTGCTGGTGTGTATGACGGCAATGCTGTGGAATTCATGGATTAAATGACATTTTTAAAAGAGAAAGGTGTTGCGTGGTTTCTGACCTGCTGCTGACGCCCTGTCCCGGGCAATATGTATTTTATCACCTATTTCTGGGTATCAATCCCACTTTCTGAGTCGCCTGTCTTCTCCTGGGTGGGTTTTTGCTTCCTCCTCCCCTTGTCCCCACCGAACATAAACCATCTCGCACGGGATGCCAAACTTTGCAGAGTTTTCCTTCTGCAGGCTCACTGCGTGCAACGGGAAAAGTACTTCCCGAGACTAGAAGGCACCAAAAATACCTGACGCAGCCAGCAAAAACACCCACCCGCCCTGCATACGCACGGGGCTATGGGGCTGGGGGTCCCGCACGCTCCCCGCATCGCCCAGCCCTCCGCCCTCCGTGCCCCAGCCGTGCTGGGCTGTAGCTAATCCTGTATATCCATGGGGAATAGCTGCCCCTGGCAGCGTGGGATTTTTCTCCCATTCTTGGGAGAATTTGGGGGTTTTGTTTGCCTTGCTTTTTCTTTCCTCTTTTTTCTTTTTTTTTTTTTTTTTTTTTTTTTTCATGTTTTTCTTCCATGAATGGGGCATTTACACGGTTCCACTTGGGACTCCCAGTATCGGTACTGTAACCCCGGAGCCGAATTCCCCGAAGGAGGCTCAAAGGGCTCTCAGTCAGAAGGTTGCTTTCGGGGGGTGAGCTCAGCAGGGACAGTAATAAGCAGCTTCTGTTATGACAGCGCCCACTGCTCCACCCCGGGGACCAGGATTCGGCGTCCGACCATTGGGTGCCTGAAGCAGCTCCCATGACTGGTGTCCCTCACCCATAATTGTGGGGAAAAAAAAAATGTGTTCATTTGGAGAAAACATTCAAATGACTAAAAAGCCGCAGGCAAGCGCAGGGGTATGTCGGACGGGCTGGGGCAGGCAAATGTCCACCAGCGTTAGCTGCTGCCTGCGGTGAGGCTGCCCACGGAGATCAGCGGGACTCCAGCAAATGCATATATAATGCATAGCATGGGGGGGGGGGAAAAAAAGAAGGCTGCAGAGCTGTGATAAATGCCTGGAAATGTGTATTGTCTCCCCTGGCTGGCATCGCCGGCTGCGGCCGAGGGAGCACGGACCAACAAGTGCGTGACATCTCCATCACCTCTTCTCCCCGCCTGGCCCTGGGACGTGCACGGCCCCGTTGCTCTCAGCCTGCCCCACGGGCACAGTGCACCCCCGGCGTCTGGGCAGGGGTGCCGAAACCACGGGGTGCTGCCAGGCTCACCGCGTCACCCTCGGCAGGTCCTCGCCCAACAGAGAGCCGGGCACTGCCGTGCCTTACCGGCCTCAGGGACAGGCACAGAGCTTTCTGCAGCTTGGAAACACTTTTGGAGCTTGTTTTTTTAGCTGTTGCAACATTATTTACCTTTTTTTTGCGTGCTGCCTGAATAGCTGGGCAGGAAAGGACCCGCTCCTCGGCGTGCTGTGTCCTGTCCCCATCGCGCTCCCCTCCGGCACCCCTTTCCTCAGACAATCCTGGCCATCCAAGGGAAATCCTGCTGCTTTTCCTTGCCAGCTGGTCTCACAACATAATGTTTCTTAATTTTTTAAGTCTGTCTCGGTCCTAAAGTCACCTTTGCTTGAAAAGCATGAAATGTTGCATTAAAAAAAAAAATCTCACCCTGATGTCTGCGATAATGTCCCGCTGACGTTAAAGCAGCCCTTGGGAACAGAGACGTGCTTTGTGAGCCGGATGCTTCCTCTCAAGCAAACCTTGAGGCTTGGGTTCCCTTTTTGGTTTTTTCCTCCCTTTTTTTGTGATCCCACCCAGCAGCTCCCCGGCCATGCTGCACACCATCTCGCTGGGCACGCGGGTACCGCCACGGCCCGTGAGCACGTAAAACCACGGCGGAGCATACACACAGCCTTTTACTTTTCTTATTTCATCCTTCAAAGGACAAGCACTAACGAGCTCAGGAGAGTCAAGTCACGAGAAGGGTTGGGGTGGTGGGACACAACCCCGTGGGTCCTGCCTGCAAGGTCCCTGCTCCCAGCCCGCTCGAGGACATTCCCCGTTGCTTCGTGCTGCTGCCGGGGAAGGCGATTAGCACGAAGGAGATGGGGTTTACCTCGTTAAAGCAAACCTGTCCTTGCGCTGCCCCGAGTGAGGCTCATCTTTGGAGAGGGCAACCCCAAGGAAAAGCCGTCGGGGGGGCTGACAGTCCATGCTCAATTCCCTGCAGAAACCTACGCCCGCTCCCAGGGAGTTTCTCTTCCTTCTTATTGTAAAGCGAAGTGAAACCCATGCGTGCGGGACCCTTCATCCTCCGCCCGCTGCCCCAGCGGTGACTGGGGACATCCTGCACGCCGGGCATGGCCACCGGCAGCAAAGCCACCGGGTACCGAGTCTTGTGCTAAAGCAGCTTTCCTTGGTCACGCTCGGTATTAGGATTAGACCTTCCCTCTTCGCTTATATACCATCAGCTCCTTCTTAGCGGTAAAATACTATATAAATTTTTCAAGTCTCTTGACTGTGGGGGTTTTTTCCCTTTGGAAAAAGATAGATCCTGTTTTGGACCTACGCAAAATAAAGGATCCCAGTTCTCGGTGGTGCAAAAGGCTCTGACCCATCACAGCCTCTTCTACTTCATGACTTTTGGTATTTGATGCCAAATCGGGATGCTGGTGTAGTTGCCGACGGAGCGATTGCCATCAAAGACTGGCAGCAGAGCCTGGCCACCGTGCTGGTCACTGCCATACCCACCTACCCCGGGCTTCCTAACGACAGCACGTTTGGGGAAGAAACATGCCTTCAAAAGAAAAGTGAAATAGCTAGAGCTGTATGAAAAAAGGGAATTGCAGGGTTTCACATGGATCTCCTGAGCCGACAGCCTGCGGGTAGCAGCCATTTCCAGGCAGCCGGCTCAGCACTCCTCCGCTGCCCGGCAGAGAAACTGCCGGCGGAGCTGTGGGAGGAGGAATTTTCCCAGGTGTTGGCCTCAGCCCATCCTGGAGGTAGGGCTGACCACCCCGGGCAGGCGCCAGCGCGGAAAACTCCCATCGGACGCTCAGGGAGTTTTGCCGGAGTAACTGGTGCCCACGGCTGCAGAGGACCGACCCGCCGAAGCAAGAGTAAGAGCTGGCGAGGGGCTCGGCAGAGCTCTGCGGCTCCAAAACCACCCAGAGATCTTTTTTTTGGGAATGGGGAAGGGATCCACATCACTGGGTCAGACCACTCATCCTGCACCGTCCCGCTGCCTTGGAACATGAGGTCTGAGGAGAAAAGGGATGCCAGCCCCCACATCCGTGCAGAGGTCAGGAGCCTGCAGCAGATGTTTGGGGTTGGAAGCTGTGACTAGAGGTCGTGCGATCATATTTGGGGTGCCTTGGAGTTCAACATCACGCCAGCAGCCTGCAGCTTAGCACAGCCCACTTGGAGACGGTTTGGGTCTCCTGCAAAGCCCTTGCAGGGCCAGGAGCTGGATGTAGCCATGAGCAAAACGAAGCCTCTGGGCTCGCGGTGCCTTCGCCGAGGGGAGGACAGCACCTGGAAGTGCCGCAGGCCCCATCCGTACAGCAACCACAGGGTTTCTTCTTGCCCAGGTTCGAATTCGCTTCTTGTAGTGAACACCCAGCTCCAGCTTGGGGAAACAAGATTGACTTCGCCACAGTCTTCAGTGCCCAATGCTTTCAAGTGACCCCATTTAATTTTCTGTACTCTGCATAAAATCCAACATCGCAATTTTTTTCCTTAATCAAAACCATGAGCGGATGCCTGGGGACAGCTGAAGACTCATTTATAGCGCTACCACACATCTTCTCCTCTCCATCCTACGTCTCCTCCATGCTAGCTGACGAGCCATGGCTGCCCTGGTGCTAGGACATGCGGAGCAGTCGATGCTGCCTTGGCCTGGGAGGAGAACACCTGAGCCAAAAGCACCAGCTGTGACTGTCCCCAGCACACCAATTCCCCTCTGAGGGATGTCTTTAGGGTGACGTCCCAGCCCGGCCCCAGAGCCACCCTGCCGTGGGACACGGGGCCACCCCACACTTACGTGCTCGGTGAGTTTCTTTATGAGCGGCAGGTTCCTCTTCCAGCACAGGAGGACCCAGATGTCAGCCGGCACGGAGTGCCAGGCTGTGGTGAGAGATAACGGAGGTTCAAAGACCCATGAGATGACCTCAAGGGAAGAATCATCACACGCCCGAGGGGAAAAAATAAAATCCAACATGTACGAGCATAGCTCACAGCTCTCCAAATCGCTCTTTCATTTTGGAGGGTGGCTCCTCCTGGGTGTTGGGGGAGAGGGCTCTGTCTGCAACCCTGCCTCAGCACCCTTGGTAACGATGAACCGCTGCAATGAACGAAGCCTCATCGCTGCCAAGGTGAAGCCAAACACAGCCAGGGAAACCTCCCGGGGCAGCAGCTCTCCCGCGACAGGCGGTGAAGCAGTAGATCCTCACGAAGGGCTCGCGGTGACATGTCCCAGGGTGCCAGGCACCCCCTCCCCATCCCCACTGCCACCCACGCCTGGTTCCTGCACCCCCTGCGACAACAGCCACCAACCACAGCACAACCACCAGAAGAGGGGACAGAAGAGGGCCCCAAAAATGCTCCAAGGGCTGGAGCCCCTCTGCTCCGAGGCCAGGCTGAGAGAGTTGGGGCTGTTCAGCCTGGAGAAGAGAAGGCCCCGGGGAGACCTTAGTGCGGCCTTGCAGTGCTTCAAGGGGGCCTAGAGGAAAGATGGGGACAGGCTTTTTAGCAAGGCCTGTGGTGACAGGACAAGGGGGGATGGGTTTAAACTAAAGGAGGGGAGATTTAGGCTGGATAGAAGGAAGAAATGTTTTACACTGAGGGTGGTGAAGCACTGGAAGGGGTTGCCCAGAGAGGCAGTGGAGGCCCCATCCCTGGAAACATTGCAGGTCAGGTTGGACGGGGCTGTGAGCAACCTGATCTGGTTAAAAATGTCCCTGCTCACTGCAGGGGGTTGGACTGGATGGCCTCTGAAGGTCCCTTCCAACCCAAAGCATTCTGTGATTCTATGATTCTATGATTCACTGCAGCGCCCGGTGTCCCCGTATCACACCCAGGTGCTCATCCCCGGGCTCTGCGGTGGAGCCGATGCCGCTGCGCTCGCCCTAGCCCATGGAAATCAGGGATTGTCCTGCCTAACAGAACCGCACAGCCCCATGCCTGTCACCGGGGTTTTTTTTGCTTTCTCTACACATGGGCAAAATGCAGCTCCCCACGCTCGCTGGCAGGAGTGGGCCAGTGCACGCAGCTTCCCGGGACCCGACGGGGAGTTTCTCCTCTGAGCAATCACACAGGCTTCGGGAAAAGAACTGGAAATAGCTCACATATAATTATACAGCTTCAAACAGTTTAAATGTGATGTTTCTTTCAGGCTCTAATCAAACCAAATCCAGAAATTTCTACGTTGATTATTTTAAAATTAACCCAAAATTTGTTACACCTACATAAAAAAATAATTTCAGAAATTAAATCTCTTAAGTCCCTGTATGTGTGACCCACGTTTTTTGCCCATTGACCACTTGCCGTTTGCAGCGCGGTAGCCACATCCCCGCCGCACACACAGCACATGCGCTGCGAGAGGGTCCCAGCGTGCAGAGGCGGACCTGGCCTCGGCACCGTCGGCGTTCCTTTGCCGATGCTGAAGCATGCAGCTGATGTGAAAAGAGTCACTGAGCCCCCACAGAGCCCCTCGGTCAGATTTAGTGGAAGCCAGCTGAAGAAAACCAGCGGTCCAGCCCTGCGGGGCTTCGCTCACCCAGCCTGTGCCAGGAGCTCGCACCGGCCGGCTCCCCAAACCCACCGCGGATTAAAGCTGTGCCGGGAGAGATGCACGCCCCAACTGGTGGCAGTGAAATAAAAAAGCTTTTTCCGTGACGCGGCGTTGTTAGGATTCAAACCTGTTTAATGCTTCCCAGGCTTTCCATACGGACACAGCGAAGCCGCGCTTCCCTGCGCACCTGGAGAGCTGCCACCCAGCGCCCCTGGTACGCACCTTGTGCAATCCTTCCCCTTTCGTTTCTGCGGATGAGGCAAGCTATAATTTTAAATCAGAGCAGCTGCTGCAAATATCTTTAATGTTCTCATTCGTGGTGATTTGAAGAGCCGAAGGCTGCTTTGCCCGTGAGGTGGTCGCCTTCCCCGCGGCGTCGGCAAACAGAGCAAGCGAGTTGGTGACAGCAAGCAAATATTTGTGGTACTGAAAGTTGGAAGTCGAATGGCACTTGCTCACACATGTAAGCGGCACTTGGCTCACACGTGTAACCCTTACTCCTGCAAGCACATCGGCTGCTCCGGTCCCTCCTAGCGACCATTGTGGGGTCCAGGACGTCCCTGCCTGTCCCTCCAGCACATGCTGCCTGCATCTGGCAGACAAAATACCTCCCTGTGATGCCACAAGTGCTGGGTTTTGCCCATGGAGGGACATTATTTTCTTCTAATAATTGCTTTAATGGAAAGGACGGGTGCCTTTCCCACAATGTCCTAGGGGCTATAATCTCCTTTCAGTCAGGGCTTCATTTCACTGATGCTGCGTTTATTTTTTTTTATGCTCACCAAGGTATAAAAAAAAAATTAAATGTGTCCCTGTATAGAAACTATCTGCCAGGGGAGCACTCAACCCGGAGAAGGAGCAGCATGGGGAGCCACCCCTACAGCACATCGCGGCGTGAAATCCTGGGCACAGCATTCCCCAGGGGGACGAGTGCCCAAGTAACTCCTCCCAAATACATGTTCTTGGGACTGGAGCTCGGTTCCCTCTCGCATCGGGGAATGCTCTAACCATGAGTCACGCCAGCAGCTCGCCAGGTATCCCCAGGCCCTTGAGACTCTGGCCTCTGCATCTCGGTAAGTGTTCTCGGGTATTGACTCATCGGCTGGCTCAGCACCAGAAGCGTGAACACCTGAATCCATCACTGATGTGATTCAGACAATCACATTGCATCAAAGGAATGCAAAAAAAAAAAAAGTTGAGCTGATGCATCTCCTGGTCAACCAATATCAGCGCTCCTGGGTTTTTTCCCACGCGTGTCACCGCTGCCAGGTGAAACGGCGAATACAAAACGAGCAAGAAGACAGCAAAACTACGGCCAGCCCTTTCTCCCATCACAGCCGTCCTCCTGCCTGCCCATCAGGACAGAGCCACCGCAGCTCAACCCGCGAGAGCTTTTGCACCCCCGGATGGGAGATAAAAGGGACGGGTGAAAGAACAATAAAAAAGCACCCGAAGATGAGAAATGCTGCAGTGGGTGGAAACGGAAAGTGAGAGCAAAAAGGGGCCCTCGAAAGTGCCGGCAGCCTGGCAGTGCTGCGCTCAGCAGAGGCCAGCGCTCCCTCCCCGCACACGAAACCACAGGCACCAGTAACACCAGTCACATTACTCACCACCCGGCTATTTTCAGGGCTATGGGGGCAGAGAAGACGAGGAGACAAAGGAGGATCCCATGGGGGTCCTGAGGCCCCAGGGTGATGGGCAGGAGAGGCACCACTGCTCCATGCTCTGATGGAGGGACCAGGAGCCCGACGTGGTGCCCCAGCCCTCGGCACCCACCCCGTCGCACTGCAGCACCATCCAGCCCCGTGAAGGTCCTCACAGGAGTTTTTTATTTCTATTAATGCCATAAAACTTTAAAACAAACCCCGCAGGGTTGAGGGAGAGTTTTACCCACATCACCAATCCCGTTTCTGTGGGTAGGGTTCCTGGATCTTGCCTACATCTTTCATTTTCTGTAAATCATCGTGAGCTAAGCATGGCAATCCCTTAGAGTGACAATGCTGAGATGAGAGCTGACGTTCCCTTAATAGAAAGCTTTGCAGTTAACCTTGCAGTAAACGCAGCCACTTGATGATGGGGAAAAAAAATCAGCTCCTAAATGCAATTGAAAAATCCACTGAAAAAAAATTGGGATAAAAAAAAGTAACTCTTGCCTTATCTCAGGCATACACTAATTCAAAAAAACCCTTCCTTCCCCCATGTCCTAGGATGCTTTTCAAACAACCTCCCGTCTCAGCGTGAGAAGCTACCTGTCCAAAATGTGGCCGTTCAAAATACCTGCGTGCTTTTTAGGGAGCTACGGCACCTATCCAGCAGTCACCACCAGCTCCATCCCTTTCCTGGAAAAGGCTGTACCCTGGCACGTGGGTCCAGCTTTGGTGTGGAGCCTGCAAATATCACCTGAATTTGGGGGTCCCCAGCCCGGCTGGCCACCTAAGGACACAAGCTGCCAGGCTGTCACCTGAAAGGCAACAGCCAGAAACCCGCAGTGAAGAGCAGAAATGCTGCAGTACGCGGCAGGGGCACGGGGAAAACGGCACGAACGCCGGCGATGGCTGGGAGAGAGAAGAGCCGAGCAATGCAGGTGATTAACACCCAGGACCTTAGGGGTTTCAGTGCTCTGACTGAGGGTTCGGGAAAGCCACTTTGACTCAGAAATAACAGTTAATGACATGACTTTAGCTTTCGTATCAATGAAACCTCAGCAAATGTTTTGGGTTATGTATTTCAGGGGATTCCTCAATGAATAAGCACCGACAGCTGAAAAAACACCAGGCGACTTTCAAGTCTTTGCTTTCCCTTTTTTATGGAGTCATCAGTTCCCAACAGAAATCAGAAGCAACGCTTCTGTCAGCGAGGCTCTTTTCGCGAGATAGCTGACCCTGGATCTTCTGAAAAAATTATCCAGGAGCAAAAAAATGCTCCATGATCAATCCTCCGTATGTTCTGAGCACGGTAAATGGTATAAAAATTAGTTTTATTTACTGAAGCATCCAGAAATCTTATTCCACGCAACATTTTGCAGTTGTTCTTATGTGGCAACTATCTACAATTAACTGTCAGCCTGGCTGTGATATAATCACACTGCCTCTTTAATTATTATATATATATAATTATTGCATAAGTATATATATAAAATTATTGCATAATTATATATAATTATAATTATGGGGAATAGGACTCTCCTACAGATAACCCATCTCTTCCCGCTGAAGATATGTTTCAAGTTGCTACACGAGCTTCACAAGGGGTTTGGGAGCTGGCCTGCTAATGAAGAAAATTCATGTAATTTGGCAGGTTACAGCAGAATTAACACCACACGACCAGAGACCTGCTTAGGAAATATCCCTCACCACCCATCTCACCGCAGCACACAGCTGACGATGGAGGGGACGGCGTGTGATGTTCACGGCTCTTCATACGTAGCTTACTCTGAAAGCAAGGTGGTCATGGTTTAGTAGTGGACAGGTACGGTTGGACTCGATGATCTTAAAGGTCTTTTCCAACCAAATGATTCTATGATTTTATGGTCTTCATTTAGCTTGGACTTTGAGAGCAACCGTGAAGACAAAAATTAGATCGCTATTCATAAGAGGGGAGAGAAGGCAAGCCAAGACTGAAACAAAAGGTTAGCACCGCGGTGCCTGCATTTCCAGGAACCTCCCACTTTTTTAGAAGAGCGTGGCTGGAGAAGATCCTATTTCTCATCACTTGCATATACCGCCCTCAAAACTAAACTGAGCTGAGGGGTTTGGGGCTTTTGGTTTTTTCTAATTGGGTTTTTTTCTTATTATTGTTTTTCCTTTCTTTTTCAAATAGGATTTTTAAGTATTGCTTTGGTTGAGTAGCCAAGAACAGAGTTTCATCCAGTTTTGACTACAATAATGTTACAGTTTTATAGCTAGACCCAGAACGGTTCTTATTTTTCTCTGGAGGTTAATTTCAGCAAGAGCAATTTATGGTTGAAATAAAGCCAGTGGAATTACATTTTCTCATGTAAAATCATACATCTTCTAACAGTTTTAATAGACTATGGTACACAATTACTGCACTGTATCTCTAAATGCGTACGTGATATATCCCTACCTTTGTTGCTTTAATATCAAACACATCGCTCCACCTCCATAATGCTTCATTTGCTTGATGAGATGGGTACCTGAGAGCAAGATACAATATGCAATAAAAAGGACATGGTTTTTTTCAATTTCAAAAGAACTTGCTTTTCACTTTTGGATGCTGCTGACGTAGAAAATATTATTACGTCTAACTGCCCAAAATAATATTGATAGTAGATGTTAGGCTGTAGGTAATCACTAAGGAACATCAAAGCCCAGCCCATAGATCTACAATTATTCCCATTTTGCAGCTAAGGGAGGAAGACCGTTAGTGCCTGGGACCGGACCAGCCCGGGGAGCGCAGCCCCAGCCCCGATGCTGAGATGTGTTGCTTCCCCCTCCGCCGGGCTGGCCACGAGACCACGCTTGCCCTGAGCAAAGCAGACAGACACAGAGCTGCTCAAATTGCAGACCATGCACCGTAATTATCGAGATGCAGCAATGCACAGTAATTATTCAGACTCAAGACTGGTCAAATATAGGATGCTTTGAGATGAAGGAGGCAGGCAGATGGATGAGACTAGGAGTGAAAAACAGATGTAATGGCTGTCCAAAATAAATGTATCATTAAGACTTTATTCCCTCATTGCTAGGACCCAGCAGTTAATATCTTATACATCACTTCGAGAAAAATCTCCATAAAAAGTGCCCTACACAGGAGTGCCGTCGCGTTCAGCCCACGACCAAAACCCAGTTGCAGTCAGGCAAAGAACACAGATATGGTACAAATCGGGCGAAAGGAGCAGAAACTGGCCAGGGTCACCTCACCACCCATCCAAACTAGCACAACCACCGTGTTAACATCGTGTTCAGCATCTGCCACGGCGACTCTCGCCACAATACCTACGGGATTGCTGCTCCGGGGGGGTTTGGGTCTGCAGAGTGTGATTGCAAGTGCTGGAGCTTCGGTGGCTCTCTGGATTTATCACCTCTGATCCTGCAATAGGTGTACAAGGATCTCCACCAGCCCGGCATGGCAAGGACTTCAGTTTTAGATGCTATCAGGAAAATAAATGAGTGGTGACAATGGTATCATTCGGGCATGGTTCTTCATAGATAATTGAGGAAAAACCTTCCTGTTGGTAAAACAGCAAACGTAGCAACTTTCAGTTATTTCTTCTTCTACCAGGGAAAAATTCACTCACCAGCATTAGGATATATTCCATTGCATCAGCAAATTAAACCCACCCCGTGTTTCAGTAATACACTACCTAACCCTTGGGCTGAGGGAGCACTGACCAAGAAAGCATTTCTGCTTTGGAAACGCCTGTGCCACAACAGGACACTCCTTGCAAACTACCTGTGAGCCACACATCATAAGAGACAGAAATTACATGAAGAAAGCAAAATATAGCTCAAGGTTTTGCATAAAAAGGAATCAGAAGTGTCCTACTTGCGTGGTTGTCCTAATTGTGTAGCCTGTATTTTTCGGTCCCCCATGGCTGGGGGCTGCTGGGGTGCCCTTGGGAGTTGAAATCCTCTGGGAAGATAGAATCATAAAATCATTAAGGTTGGAAAAGACCTCTAAGATCATCTAGTCCAACCGTCAACCCAACACCACCGTGCCTACTAAACCATGTCCCAAAGTGCCACATCTACACATTTTTTGAACACCTCCAGGGATGGGGACTCCACCACCTCTCTGGGCAGCCTGTTCCAGTGCTTGACCACTCTTTCAGTAAAGAAGTTTTTCCTAATATCCAATCTAAACCTCCCCTGGCACAACTTGAGGCCATTGCCTCTCGTCCTATCGCTTGTTACTTGGGAGAAGAGACCAACCCCCACCTCGCTACACCCTCCTCTCAGGCAGTTGTAGAGGGCGATGAGGTCTCCCCTCAGCCTCCTCTTCTCCAGGCTGAACAACCCCAGGTCCCTCAGGCGCTCCTCACTGCACTTGTGCTCCAGACCCTTCCCCAGCTTCGTTGCCCTTCTCTGGACACGCTCCAGCACCTCCATGTCCTTCTTGGAGTGAGGGGCCCAAAACTGAACACAGCACTCGAGGTGCGGCCTCACCAGTGCAGAGCACAGGGGCGCGATCCCTGCCCTGCTCCTGCTGGCCACACTATTCCTGATACAAGCCAGGATGCTGTTGGCCGCCTTGGCCACCTGGGCACGCTGCTGGCTCATGTTCAGCTGGCTGTCAACCAGCACCCCCAGGTCCTTTTCCACCGGGCAGCTTTCCAGCCACTCATCCCCAAGCCTGTAGCATTGCATGGGGTTGCTGTGACCCAAGTGCAGGACCCGGCACTTGGCCTTGTTGAACCTCATACAATTGGCCTTGGCCCATCGATCCAGCCTGTCCAGATCCCTCTGCAGAGCCTTCCTACCCTCAATGCTCTTGCCATCCCAGCCAGCTTTCAGCAGCACATATTGGACACCCTCTAGCCCCAGTTTTTCCCCCCACCTCACTGTCTCGGGTCACAGAGAGATCCCTCTGGGAGCTGGGACTCAGCAGCAGGAAGGGAAGTCCTCTCTCCTGGCCCATGAGACCATGGAGAAGAGGCACCTCCACGCACAGCTTCCCCTGAGATAAATGGGCACAACGCCCATTCAACAGCAGCTGCATTCAAAGACCTCTGAAGGTATTTGAGCTAAATATTGCTCTTTTTGGACAAAGAACTCTAACTAATATCCCAGTACATGCCTAAGTGCAGCACAGGAATGCAACGAACAAGATGCTCTTGTCCAAATTGTGTGTCAGGGCAACACTATGACTGAGCATTGGGCAAAGAAACCTGGAAAGCCAAACTGATGCCTTTTCAAGAACATGCATGCAAGCATATGCCGAAGGTCTCTTTCACTTCTGTGTCAGAAAAAAAAAGTCTCCTACACAAGTTTAAAACCACAGCCCACAGCCTAATGACTAGTGCAGAAATGGAAAACACACAATGAAATTGGAAAATTATGCAGTCCTGGTATCCTAGCAAAGTAAGTCTCTAGACGTACCGCAACCTTCTTATGGGAAACAAGATGTCAATTAAAATAAAAAGAATCTGAAAATGCAATATAAAACTCTTGATTCATCCCGCTCCCTTCCAAGTCGATAGCAAAACTCCCATTGACTTCACGGCAGACCCAATGGATAGAAAAGTTTTCTACAGCCTTTTGGCCGGGCTAAGAACGGCCACGTGCAATGTGACCTGATACTGAAATGTTTGACGATTGTACCAAGTATATCAGCAAAAAGCAAGTTTCCGGGCAGGTTTTCATGAATATTCGTTAATGACATCTCATGGTTATAGCTTTTAATAGTGAAGAATGGAAGTGGAAAGGCTTATCTGTGCATCATACAAGTATTTAACTAATGCTTATTTTTCCGTGAGCTCACTGCGCGCCGCATGCAAAGGGAATAGCGCTGAAGAAAGGGCTTCCAGCCTCCGCAGGTGCCCACATCTGCCCCGCAGCATCCTCAGGCGCTGGCAGCGACCCCAGAGGCAGGAGCTCCGGTGCCCCACCCCCGCCCCGGG
>VYZW01027999.1:29835-47441 GCA_013401315.1 Balaeniceps rex | reverse complement strand
AGGTCTGCGAGGGGCCGGGGCGGGGCGGGGAGGGGACCTGGGCCGGCGGTGGTGGGGCGGTGACGGCACCCGGGAGGGCGGTGATGGGTTGGCGAGGGCACCCGGGCAGGAGGTGAGGGTACCCGGGGGGGCAGTGACGGTACCAAGCCAGAGGTGATGGTACCTGGGAGGGCTGTAATGGGACAGTGATGGTACCCAGGAGAGCAGTGATGGGTTGGTGAGGGTACCCAGGCAGGAGGTGACGGTAGCTGGGGGGCAATGATGGGGCAGTGATGGTACGCAGGCCAGAGGTGATGGTACCTGGGAGGGCTGTAATGGGACAGTGATGGTACCCAGGAGAGCAGTGATGGGTTGGTGATGGTACCCAGGCAGGAGGTGATGGTACCCAGGAGGGCAGTGATGGGTTGGTGAGGGTACCCAGGCGGGCAGAAGCTCTCTGTAGACTCCCTTTAAGATTCTATACCTGGTCTTTGCTTTCATGCCTCCCCTGACCAGCCCTTGAGGACGGGGATTTGCTCAGGTATCTTTCTCAGCCCTCATTCACTGCAGCCCCACAGAAAGGCGCACACCGTTAGCGGTGCCTGCAACGCATCCGCAGCTGATCTGAGTGCTCTCAGTTTTGAACGTGCTCTTACTCTAAGGCCCCTGCAGAGCTGGCTCAGGAAATACCTGCTCCTGACTTTGTCGTTAAGTTTGCATGTTGTTGCTGGTGCTGTTGGTTTAGCGCTGTAGCGACTTTCTGCACTAAAGCCCCCCTGGCAGTAATGACAAGGGGATTTTTTTTTTTTTTTTTTGGCTAAAATTCCCTGCTATTGTTGCAAGCTTCATCTCAGAGAACCACAAAAACCCCCACCACTAAATAGGTGCATTGTTCGCACGCTTGCGGTGGGTCAGTGAGCACTGTTAAAGGTCTGAGCAGATAGTATTAGTTATTTTTCACTTTCTAAGAGGTGCTTTACATTTGAAGATGTAGCGACATAAAGTTCTCAACAGATTCAATGTCTGAGAGAATAATTTAAAGTAACGGAAGCAGTGCAATTCGCAACAACGGATAAAACAAATCTGTGCAAAGCCTGAGCTTATTCCCATTAAACACAACTGCCATTTCAGTCTCTTAGTCTATTTGCTAGCTTTCATATTTAACCATTTAAGCCTCATTCCTAGGATTCAGCTAAGTGCAGGCAGCTGTGATACATCGCTTATAATTGTCTGTATTTACATATATATATATATATATACACACACGGTACCGTGAAGTTGATCCAATGACCCTTTTTTATTCCTTTTTTAACACAGGAGGTCAGTACGCTGGGATTTGAATGTACCCTTGAAGAGGTCGATCTTGAAGATATCACTGAGAATCGACTCAACACGATAAAAGCTTGCACATCTGAGGATCCAGGGGTAAAAAAAAAAAAAAAAAAAGTCAAGTTTCAGCATCATGTTTTCATGGAACAGCTGTATAACTCACACTTCCACAAAAATCACCATGTCTCATTTCTTCTTTAACTTGTAGACTAGAAACTGTCCGGTGCTGGAAAGATCTACTTTTGATACGGTAAATTGCAAGTTTCCCCAAAGAACCCCTTCTTTTGCTTGTTGCATGTTTCAAGCATTTAACAACAGATTCCTGCATTTTCCTAATAATTCTGACTTTTGCAGACTAAATGCCTGCAGGGCATCTATGAGGATCTGAATGCCTACAGGGCAGAGCTGAAGAACTCCGGTGATCAAAAGGTGCTGGCAGCTATTGATGAAATGATGAAAGTAGGTATTTCTGTCTCCTTCCTTTCTACTATTTCTGTCTTAAACCAGAGCTTTTAATCCAGTGCGCTCCGTTCCGTAGTCAGTCCAACAGTGACCTTTCTTTAATCTGAAAATTTAAAAAAATTGTTACTGGTTTTCCCAGAAGGAACTTGATTCTTGCGAACTATGTGTCTCCCTTCATATTTTTTGCCTTGCCGATATGATCAGCACATCAGGACTCAGAGGTTTGGCTCCTTGGCAGCCCTCCTTCTTTCTCACTGCTCCGCTCTCGCAAGGAGATGGGGTACAGGATTTTCTGCCAGTTCCTCAGAGAACTCAAAAATAGAGTAAAAGGATACAGGGACATCGCTCTATTTCTCTTCCAATTTCTTCTTGAAATATGATACACCTGGTACACTGGATTTGAGCTAGGATGCATGGATTTTGATAAATATTGTTAGTGAGTGCAGGGAATAGATGTTAAAAGCTTGGTTGTTCATTTGTTTAACAAAAGCTACTTTAAAAAAAAAAAAAAAGTGAATTGCCTTTGCATTGACACGGCATCTCCCAATAGCCTGGAGACTCCGGCCACGGGCAGATGAGCCCAGTCTAAGGGGTCGCTAGGCAAAGCTGGCTGGAGGCTTACTATTAAAAAAGCATCTTCATCCCTGGGCAGAAAGAGCCTTTGTGCACGAACGGACATTTTTGTCTCAAGGAAAGCACAGCTGCGCATCCTAAGTCTATTAATTATATCATTAAATATTTCAAACTTTTCGTTTGTGAGGACACATTCTTATTTCTAAGTTTTGTCATTTATCGCTCGGGGGGGTGAAAAATCTAAAGAGGTTTTTGTTTCAGCCCCTTTCTAGTGATAGTTTGTAATGCCCCTACCTCTTCCCAGGCGCTGCAGACCAGCAGCAGGAGCGTGCTGCAGCCGCCGGCGGGCGCGGGGCTGACCTCCTTCAAGGAGAGGATGAAGCTCTGCAGCATCCTTCACGCCTTCCGAATCCGCACGGTCACCATCAACAGGATGATGAACTACCTGAACTCTCCAGAGAGCTCGCTGTAAGCGCCCAGCCCTCCAGCACTTTGGCTATAAATCTCACCTAAGGATGCTTTGGAGGAAAAAAAATAGTAGGGTCAATATCCTGCAAGGCGATTGGGCGCTTTTTTAGGAACCAAGCCCATTATATTTCACAGAGTTTCTTATACATCAGGTTTTAGCGAGCTGTTGTCAGTGCCTTTTAAGCCATCATGTCAAACGTCTAGAGTTCTAGCAAATAAGCTACATCGTCGCACCAAAACGTTCTCAACCGACCGAACACTCAACTGTAATTTGTCTCAACTGATTTATTTATTCAGCTGGAATTTTCAGAAATTGAAACGTATTTATAATAATCAACTTATTTATTATGATATTCTTTATTTATTCTATTTATTGCCTAATAAAATTAAAGTTTGCATAAAAAAAATGTGGTGACTTCTTTTTTTTCCTTCCTTCAGCTATACCATGAATACTTTTAAAATACTTCAAATATTGCTGGCATGTAAAGGTATAGCACAGTAACATTCGGCACTGGAATCACATTTGAAAATCCTGTTTCTGTCTTGTTACTTACAGCAGATGCGTTTCTGGTGGATTTTCTCTCGGACTGAGCACTCAAAGCAACCCGCCCGTGTTCATCCTCATTTACGGTGATTTCCCAGCCAGTTACATAGTTTCCGGGGTGAAATCCCGGCCCCACCAAAATCAATGGCTAAATTGTTTGTTTCAGTGAGGCAAGGATTTATGTGCAGCTTTGAAGGCCAGGAGGCACGCCGGGATGGCACCTTCCCAATTCCTGCCAGCAGGACGTAAGCCAGCCCAGATGAATCATAGAATCATAGAATCACAGAATGCTTTGGGTTGGAAGGGACCTTTAGAGGCCATCCAGTCCAACCCCTGCAGGGAGCAGGGACATCTTTAACCAGATCAGGTTGCTCACAGCCCCGTCCAACCTCACCTGCAATGTTTCCAGGGATGGGGCCTCCACCACCTCTCTGGGCAACCCCTTCCAGTGCTTCACCACCCTCAGGGTAAAACATTTCTTCCTTCTATCCAGCCTAAATCTGCCCTCCTTTAGTTTGAAACTATCACCCCTTGTCCTGTCACCACAGGCCTTGCTAAAAAGCCTGTCCCCATCTTTCCTCGAGGCCCCCTTGAAGCACTGCAAGGCCGCACTAAGGTCTCCCCGGGGCCTTCTCTTCTCCAGGCTGAACAGCCCCAACTCTCTCAGCCTGGCCTCGTAGCAGAGGGGCTCCAGCCCTCGGAGCATTTTTGCGGCCTCCTCTGGACCCGCTCCAACAGCTCCGTGTCCTTCTTGTGCTGAGGGCCCCAGAGCTGGACGCAGGGCTCCAGGTGAGGTCTCACCAGAGCAGAGCAGAGGGGCAGAATCCCCTCCCTCGACCTGCTGGCCACGCTGCTGGGGACGCAGCCCAGGATAGGGTTGGCCTTCCCTCTTCGGCGGGTCTGCCCTTGGCCAAGCAGTGACTTTGGCCATGTCCCAGCCAGCTCCCACGCTGCCTCCACTGCCTCTCGTCACCCCATCAGCACCTTGCTCTTCAGCTCTCTCCTCTCGCTTGGTTTTCTGCCCTCCCATCTCTTTGGGGACCCCCAAGCAGCCCCCTTTGATGCCGAGGGGCTGGTGGGACACCCTGCTCTTCCAAATGCTGAGGGGACAGCTGCCGTCCTCATCCTCTCCCCTCTTCCCCAAGCATTGGTGTTACCCGCACTCCACACCAGCTCTTAAAACGTAACCTTATACATTCCCAGAGCTTTTAATGGGAGCAGAGCCGTGCTCCCCGCTCCCACAGAGCACCCGCCATGTACACCGAGTTGTAAAGTAAGAGCAACCTCGTGCAACTGTAACGTTTTCATTCCTTCTGCCTGCAAAAACCAGACAAAGCCAAACTGAAGACCACAGAAATACAATATACTTTTTTTTTTTAAAAAAGGTTCTTCATTTTGATTTAAAGAACCTGAGGGTTGAAGACCTTATCATCCTTTTGACCATCTGCTACGCTATCCGGTTACCCTCCTTATTACAAATCAGCATCTTATTTCCAGCTTAGATTTACTATGTCTGCTTCTGACCAGAGGGTCCTCTTAGAGCTTTGTTTGCATCGGGTGTCTTAAAGGCTCCCCTGAGGGCAATTTGCCCCGGCTTGTCCCAGAGAGAAGAGTCAAGGGCAGCTCCACCTGGGGATGGAGAGCCCCACACGAGCCCCGCTGCTTCCCACAGCTTTTTTTCCCCCAAAAGCTCCATTGGCAGAAGAGCCTGCGAGGTCCTGGGCACCAACACAGCCCTTTTCCTCGGCCACCCCCTGGGATGCACCTAGCAGTGGCGCATCAAGGGTTGGAAAGATGGCCCACAACATACGACAACGTTGCAACATTTCATCCAATAGCTAAAATAAAAAAAATCCCAAAATCCAAAATCATACGTAGATAGTGTAAAGGTTTCCTTTTTAATCCTTGTTTTTTAAAAGTATGCTTTTTCTTTCATAAACGTACACAGAGGAAGATGATCAGAAGAATCCCCTGTCTTTAAAAACAAGACAATCTCCCGTACTGGGCCGCCGCTCTCTTCTGCACGTAAGGTTATTTCCGTATCTTTCCAAATTCCGCAGTATGTGCATCACTGAGAGGGTAACAGCCTTTGCAGAGATTTTGGCTTCTGCCATTTTTGTTTAAGCACCTAATTCTATTCAAGTTAAAATTAATCAAGTAAAAAAAAAAAAAAAAGTATAAGAAGTTGATAATAAAAAAAAATATATAAAACATAAAAAACTATCTTATAAAAATTTAGACAGACTATACAGAAAAGAGTGACGAAGAAGTTTCCGGGGAAAATTCAAAGCTGCCTGGAGTTAATAGTGGTGCTCCCGTGACACCAGTCTTCGGGTTTTTGGAAAACAGAACCACAGCTTAACAAGGACTGAATGTACACGAGCATATACAGTAATTACGTATACATACCGTGATTATGCAAAGGATTTACCTGCACGTTTAGGATTACTCTTCCCTGATCTTGGGCATCTGTGAGAAATACAATGTACCTCATGATTTTGGCAGTTCAATATTTTTTTTTAAGGGGACAAAAGTTTCTGCATAACTTTTCTCCCTGTCTTTCCCTGATGTAAATACAAATATTTCCAGATAACAATCATATACCTGAACAAGGTAAACTGGTTTCTTCCAGTGTTCACGTCTTTTAGGACTGGCTCAAACGAGACAAAGCTGGGTGGCAGTGTTGGGTTTCCCCGTCCATGAAGCCTGGCACTCCCGGCCGCGATGCCGGGATCCACCGCATGAGTAATCGCTCCTGAAAGTCTTACGTGTGCTTATATCCGCGCAAAATTTCATTCACATTTCTCGCGAAGATCCTGCCTAAACTTTCCGCTGAGCGATGACGCCTTGCATCCTCCTTCCGAATCTCAGCGAGATCCCGGGGAAGCGGCCGGAGAAGCGTTAACGGCTGGCCAGGGAAACTCCCACTGCGCTCCTTCTAGCTGCGGCTTCACCAGCTCAGCACTACGCCGAGAAACCTGAGGAAAGGGACACACAGATGATCTGCTCTCTACAAGTTACTGCAATAGTGAAGTTGAATCATAAATGTATGAAAAGCCTAGGAGACGGCGCAAGGCTATGGCGCAGCCGGGTTCGTGAGGGTCAGATGAGCGAGGGAGCACAAGCAGCTCTCCACCCTTGGAAGCCGGGCTGCTTTTAGGGAGAGTTAAGAAAAAGCAAAGCTTTGCCCTTTTCCAAAAAAAGAAAAAAAAAAAAATATATATATATTTTGTTTTTAAGGGAGATTCCCCTTGGCTGGTTGAGTTCTCAGCCCACTGAACAACCCTGGTATGTGCAGGATGAACTGAACACAAGGAGTCCCCCAGAAATCAGGGGGAGCACCCGTGGGCAGTAAGGAAATACAAACACATACGGACGGAACCGCTAAGTCACCCGTCAGGGGAAGTGCTAATTAACTCTTCCTAAAATACATAAGAGTAAAGACCCAAACATCTCTTCTTTGGGCTCCCTGAGAAAACCAAGAATAGGTTTGGGTATGGAACGCTGACTGGTTTGGCCGTGACGGCTGGGTCATACTGAGACCACTCTCAATGCAGTCAGTGCAAAAATATTACTCATTTTATATCAGTTTCTGAAGGGAAGTATAAAACTGCCACAAGAAAGAAAGTCACTGCTAATATCAGAAGGGAGACAATTTTGGCCGACGTAGTAAAACGTGTAGTAGGTATTCAGTAAACCCTCTGATGCGAATTCTTAAAATACATCTGAAACACACTGATGTAATTAAATAAGGACAACGGGGAGGCGATACCTTGTAGGGCTTGCATTGTCTCATAGGACGCTTCTCCGTCGAGACTCCTGCACAAAGCTTCTGCGGTTCCGTTGTTCTGCTGTCTGTCTCTCCACTTGCTTAACAACAGAAATTTTTGCATATTGACGTTTTTCTCTGCTGCCTGAATCTGCTCAATGTCTTTCATTTCCATCTCAAGACACTTAATGGCAATTTCTCTCCACCGCCCATCAAAGGATTGCGCAATCACCATCAGCTGTTGATCAGTTAAGTTTTTGGTTGCAATTCCACCTGAAAAGACATAGAACAAAAATCAGATTTAACACTGCTCTTCTCATTAAACTCATAACTAAATGGCACTACGAGTTCTGTGCGTGGCCGGGGACATACGATGAAGGTGATCTTACTACTCAGATTACCCAGCAAGGTCAGAGCCAAGAGCTGGAGAAAATGCAGGACTAAGAAGCCCGGCTCATGAAGTTGACACCATCTGATTGCACGCTGGCTGCTGTAAAGGATTTTTTTTTCTTTCTATTTCTAAGCAGCTATTCATCTAGGAGAAAAACGGTGCGAACTGCACGTTAGGTTACCAAGCACCCAGAGATTTTGAGACGCGTAACGTTAAGGCCATGCTCAGCACTCGCTACCTCCTGGCAAGTTCAGATGCCCGTTTTTCTTGAAACGTACAGCTGCTCCAGAGACCCCACCTGGAGCCCTGTGTCCAGCTCTGGAGCCCTCAGCACAAGGAGGACATGGAGCTGTTGGAGCGGGTCCAGAGGAGGCCACAAAAATGCTCCGAGGGCTGGAGCCCCTCTGCTACGAGGCCAGGCTGAGAGAGTTGGGGCTGTTCAGCCTGGAGAAGAGAAGGCCCCGGGGAGACCTTAGTGCGGCCTTGCAGTGCTTCAAGGGGGCCTAGAGGAAAGATGGGGACAGGCTTTTTAGCAAGGCCTGTGGTGACAGGACAAGGGGGGATGGTTTTAAACTAAAGGAGGGGAGATTTAGGCTGGATAGAAGGAAGAAATGTTTTACACTGAGGGTGGTGAAGCCCTGGCACAGGTTGCCCAGAGAGGCGGTGGAGGCCCCATCCCTGGAAACATTCCAGGTGAGGTTGGACGGGGCTCTGAGCAACCTGATCTGGTTAAAGATGTCCCTGCTCCCTGCAGGGGGTTGGACTGGATGGCCTCTAAAGGTCCCTTCCAACCCAAACCATTCTGTGATTCTATGTTTGGTTTTCCTTTAACTACAACGGCTCAGAAATCTCAGCCCGCGCAGTTACACGGACTGAGCCGCTCTCCTCCTCGGTGTCACCAATTACACATAAAACTAAAGTTTTGAGGGACGGAAGCTCTCCCTCTGGTGGCTACATGCACCCATAAACAAACACCTACATGACTACTTTGCTGATTTTTTTTTTTTTTCATTATTTATTGAACTAACATTATTTCTTCTGTATTTTCTCCAAGTGACTCTTAGTAAATGAGTAGTTTCTGGATGGGAGCTCCCAGACACCAAGCATTTCTGACCATCAGAACATCACATGTCAACAATAAACGGGAGATGATTTTTTTCCTGAAAAAATTCAGCCTATTCTGGCTGAGGAGGTATCCCAAACGCAAAAATCTGAGACACGTAGCAGAAACCTCTTTCAAAAGCAGCCGCTATTTCCCAGTCTTAGAAGACAACACCGCTTTAGCTGACCCTTATAAAGCAAATTTCCTAGCTGCTTCTCCCCATTTACTTACCGAGTGAATGACAAAGCGTACAAAGTATACAAACGTAGGTGCAAATCCCACATCTGCAAAAGCGGCGCTTTCTCCTCCTATATTTCATGCTCAGATTCATGGAAGTCTTTAAAAAAGTGAGCTCAGGTTCAATTCAAAAAAATACCCCAAAAAATACAAAAAAACCCCCACAAACCTGTTATTTTAAATGACACAGAAGCGCTCTACCTGCAGTATTGCTGGTCTTTTGCTTCTTGCTACAGAGGTTGCCTTCTTCCGAAGCACTGACGGCTGGTTTCCGTTTTTTGACGCCTAAGAAGCAAGTGAGAGGTGATGTTACTTCCTCCGTATCGCTTGAGCTACAACGGCAAGCAGAAAATAAGCAACCCCGACTTATCTTCCCATCGACTTACTGACTGCGCCGCTTTTCTGCTCGTTTCTGTTCTGATTGCAGAGTATCCAGTCACCTGGTAAATGGTTTGCAGAGGAAACAAGAGGTGAGGTAGGAATTCCCATTGCTATGCCCTACATCCGACAATTCCCGGGCACAAACCCAAGCCGTTGGGTGGATTCCGGCTGCTGACCTAAGATCTTTTATGATTTTGAGATGATGTTTCCCCTTTTACCCACCGCGCTGCAGCACACCGTCTACAACATGCAACAGAGATTGCGCATTATTCCTCATCACTAAAACTACAGGGGAGCATCCTCCTGCACACCCCTCGCCTGTTTGCTCACGAGGGATTCTGCGGGTTACCGCAACATGCACAGCTCTTCTCTTTGTGATTTATCACTTCCAGCTCCAAACCTCGCGATTTTAACGGCAGGAATTTCGGTGCGTCCGAGGGCTGAATTATATCCCAACTCCCGCATCTTTTCAGCAGAAACAAACTAGCGGTGGGAAGACCAAAGACTCACTCTCTCTTAGCTTCGCTTTCCAGACGGTCGCATCGGACTCCAGCTCAACCAAAGACAAGGTGAAGTCATCAGGTTTCTCCAAGTAGACTTCAATGTAATTTTTTAGTTTCAGGAGAGATCCATCAACAAATTCAATTTCCTATACAATGTAAACACGTTAAAAATAAACATTTACCCAAACATAAGCTAAAGAGGAGTATTTGGCTGTCGGCACAGATCTGAGCCCAACTCTAATCTCCCCGGGGTTTTGCTGTTGGCTTTGGCGTCAGGATTTCATCCCAAACTTTTAGGGCTGTAAGAGGCAAATGCCTTCTGCAGCAATGGCAAACGAATGTGAAAAAAGCCCTTAATACCAGCGCAGGAAAAGCCATTTTGTACCACGCTTCTACCCCAGCTGCAATGGACAAGGTGAGGGCTGTGTGAGGGACTTACCTCCGGGGTTATTTCAGCTTCTGGCTCACAAACTAATCTATACCTCTTTCCTGGCTCTAGTAATTTCTGGCATCCAGGGGGCTTGTCAATTCTAATTAATTTCTTCTTTGAGTGTTTTACAGCTTTTGCGATATCCTAAAATTTAAAAATACAATTCAAAGTGTTACTCACCTCAGTAAAGGAATTAACATATAAAACCTGCGCTAATGGGGCTCCTTGGGCTTTTCTCTGTCCCCAGCTCTACGAAATGGCCACGACCTGTTCCACACGGCAAACTGTACAGAAAGCTGTGCACTAAACACCACGCTTAAAAAACATCAAATAAACTTCTTCAGCTGTTGTGCTACATAGAATCGCAGAATCCTTTGGTTGGAAAAGACCTTTAAGATCATCGAGTCCAACCGTACCTGTCCACCACTAAACCATGTCCCGAAGTGCCACGTCTACACGTTTTTTGAACACCTCCAGGGATGGGGACTCCACCACCTCTCTGGGCAGCCTGTTCCAATACTTGACCACTCTTTCAGTAAAGAAATTTTTCCCAATAACCAATCTAAACCTCCCCTGACACAACTTGAGGCCATTGCCTCTCGTCCTATCACTTGTTACTTGGGAGAAGAAACCAACTCCCACCTTGCTGCACCCTCCTTTCAGGCAGTTGTAGAGGGCAATGAGGTCTCCCCTCAGCCTCCTCTTCTTCAGGCTGAACAACCCCAGGTCCCTCAGCTGCTCCTCATGGGACTTGTGCTCCACATGGGTGAAATTAGATAGAAGAGTTTGCAACCCAAATAGAAGGAAGGTTATTTGTTGCTGTCCTCTCCTAGCGTTTGCCTACGTATCGTAGGCGGGAATGGGTGAGAGGACAAGAAGCTCTTTCAGGCACAAATCCTGAGCTCCGAGGATTTTGGTGGCAAACAGGTTTCTGACATATTTCTTTTCCATAGCAGCTTGTGAGTGAGCTTGTGGGCCAGCGTAATTCCTTAAATATCATATCCTAACTTGGCAGACCTTTTCAGTACGGAAGTCTCATTTTATATATATATAAAAATAAAAAATGTATATATAAAATATATATTATTATTGCATGCAAACACTGGGGCAAGAGAAGAGCATCTCTTCGCCATACCCCATCCTCACACCGTAGCACCCCCATAACCCACCCTGCCAGTATTTCTACATCACGCCCCCCAACACGAGCCATACCTTTATAAGGGAGTCGTTGTTTGTAGCCACGTAGACCCAAAAGGATAAGGAGGGATGCTCGTCGATGACTTTGTAGAGGATGACGACGCCGTGGTGCTGCACCGGGTTCTGGCTCTGGATGAGCGGTCCCACCGGCGAGAGCGAGCTCACCAGCCACTTCACGTGCGAGGCCGAGTACTCGGCGGAGGGCTCGATGGCTGCGCCCTCGCCTTTGATGTGCAAAACCTTGAAGGCCACGCCAGCACCATGATCTGTGGAGACACGGGGCCGCCTCAGCGCCTCCTGCGTCACGGAGCCGGCAGCCTCCCGTGCCCGCCGGGCCGGTGGCCGGCACTCACCGCCGAGGCAGAGGGTGTGGGGAAACTGGATGGAGGTGAGAGCGGAGGCCGAGCTGCAGCGCACGTCGAAGAGGGGGCCGCCCACGATCCATGGCTTTTCCACGAGGTTGGCGTATTTGCTCCAGGATAAGAGGGAATATGTGATTTTGACGGCTCCCGTTACTTCAAAAATCAAGCCGGTGACGCTGCACTGGTAAGTCCCCTCTGTGTCCAGCTGCACCCTGCCGTGGGCAAGAGTGACCCGGTTAGTTTGGTTTCCACCGCCTAGCAAATACCGTAACAACGTGGTTTGCAAGAGATAACAGAGAAAGTCCCTTCCCAACAAGCACAGAGCACTTTATCTGAACAGCACAGAAGCCACAACATTTTTTTTTCTCCACTCTCTATGTTTAAACCGTCACTGGAGTGTTAAAAACTGGCCGGGAGGACCCAGCCAGAGGATGCAAAATAGCTGTAATGAACACTTTGCATAACGTTTCCTGCAAATGAGGCAGCTGCTTTTACACGAAGGGCTCGGCCCAGCTCCCATCGACGGCGGAGCCAACGTCGTACACTGACAACGTCAACATCGTACACGGACAACACCAACACCACACACTGATGACGACTTCCAAGCCAGAGAGAGGGAGCACGAGGCTGGCATCCGACGGAAAATGCAAGGTCAGTGCGAACGGGGAGGACGAGTCTTCCCGTGAAGCAGGGCGAGACCCCTCGTGTGGGTCCAGACCACAAACAAGCACGTAATAATGTGCCTGATGCCAATTAGCGCAGCGAGACGAGGCAGGCAGGAAGACATCCTCAGAGCTTTCTTGGACCAGGACCTGCAGGCAGCATGGGCAGCTGCTCTAAATTGTTTATTTGTAAGGATTTGGGGGCATCCGTTAGAACTCCAAATGCATTTGTACAGCAAATGAGTCTTTTTCCCACATAAACCCAAGAGACAAGTATCTTGACGAGAACAATATAAATGTATACCCGTTATATTAAAAAAAACATACACATGTTGTCCTCCAGAAAGTCTCCTGGGGCTCACTTGCTCCTTCTGCTCCTATATAAATAGGTAAAAGAAAAATACATATTTAAAAAGGTGACGAGAGAGCAGAATTATAATTTGCAGATTATCTCATGCAAAATACGTGGGTGTTTTGTTTTTGGGTTTTTTTTTATAAACATACATTTTCATATCTGCAATGCTGACAGGGTGGCAGACAGTTCACTCCTAGCGAGAAAACAGGGAGATCAGCTCATTAAAAGCAAAGTAATTAAATGGGCAGAGAAAAAACAACCAACCCTCAATGAGATCTGGTGCTACCTGATTCATTGCAGTGCGGTAGCGATTCCTTCTCCTCTTGTTCTTCATCTGCAAAAAAAGAAGTTTGCAGCAAATACCTCAGCCTTCAGCAGGCTTCTGCTCCCATATTCAGCAAGGACAACCCGCTAGTTTAATTTGCTTACATTAAAAAAATACCCGAGGAGAATATTCCTAAGGCTAAGTTCTCACAGGCACCCTGGCACACCTGCGGGCGCAGGCGTCGCACAGCGTGGGGATGAAGCTGAACATCAGGATACAACATTTGCCAAGAGCTCACAACTTGCCCAAACTACTGGAAATTTTCACAGGGGTTAAAAAAAAAGACTCGTCCCCAGGCTGAGCCTCATCGTGCCAAGTACAAAGTTCAACCACCCGGCACGGAAGCTGGCAACGGCGCTTCCCAGTGAGAAGGTAACCGCATTATTCGCGGCGTATTTGTCCCTAAAGTGATTTAAAAGTGCCCGAATCCTCCTTACTAATCCCCGACACAACAGCAAGCAAGCAGAGCTGACACATCGGGCAAAAGCTTTTAGCCCCAAGGGTGGATTTTGCAGAGCGGTTGTGACAAGGTGTGAGGATGGGCTGGCCGTCGGCGTGCGGAGGCACGGGCGCTGTGCCGCTCGCTCCCGCTCCCCGGCCCACCAACACCCCTCCCTGCAAGCAGGGACTCCAGCCAGGCTGTCCCAAAGTCACCCGGGGACATCAACACCCTCCTGGGCAGGCAGATGTGGGAGAGGCAGAAAATGTATCGCTGCAGCGAACGGCCTGGAAAACATCAAGCAAACGCCCACCAGCGCGTTGGCTCCCTTCCCGCGGCCATGCTATTCCAGTCCCCGAGCTGCAGCGGGGTTGCAGTGACCCGGGGCCACCGGCAGCGCGCAGGCGAGGAAGGGCGAGCCCACAGCCCCGCGCCGGGCTCCACGTGCAAACAGAGGCGGCAAAGCGTGCACCGCGCATGCCCCCCACGCACCCCCCCTCCGTGGCTGTGCTCGCTAGCAAATAGTTTTACCAAAAGGCGTCTTTTACCGAAGACCAGCACTAAATCACTCTCTTGCCATCACATATCGTGACCCTCGTGCATCCCTTACCCGTGTTGGCTTCCTCCCGTCTTGGAAGGCAGATATAAGGAACAAAATAAAAGCACACTCACCCGCCCTTCTTCCATCCAACTCCGCATCTGATGAGAAAAAGCCTTGCGATTATTTAACTGAAGACTATCAATCTTGCATGAAACCAGAATAAACTGCTGGTGGTGTAACCCGTGTAAGCGCAAACCCGCAGGCTTTTCATCAACAGCACACGCTTCCTTTAATTCTTTTCCTGCCCATCCTGTTTTGCCACTTTTCCTGCCAACTTTTAAGCAGATTTATAGCCTCTTGGTGTCAGGACAACTACTGTGGTGTAAAAACATCTCCATGTATTGTGTCTACGAGACTAAAGCAACATTAGCTGCTGCTCCTCTATTACTGCTCCGCTCAAAACCGAGCAGCGAGGCAATCATTCGCTCACAAAAATATCATTCTGCTTTTCAGCATGCAATCACTGAATTAGCAGCCTTACACCATCACCCTCAGACTATTCCCATGAAAAGCAGATGGTTTAAACCGAACGTACACTTGCAAAAGGGACAAAACACATAAATCGCAGCGCGATGCTCACCTGACTCCTCTTCCGAGCTACTGCTGGAGCTGTTTTCGGACTCATCCTCTCCTTAACAAAATTACACCCCGTTAGTCACAGGCAGAACGAAACAAAGCAATGCCACAGGTAAGGAAAAGGATGCGTCTAAAGGTTTAAATACATCAGGTCGGTCAGCAAGTCAGATAACGGAACAAGGTAGAAAAAACACCTAGGCAGAGAGGAGCATCAGAGCACCAAATCCCGGCATCAGAGGAGGCTTAGGGGTCACCCAGGCCCTCCCGAAGGGTACGGGTGATGTTCAAGATGCTTAATTTTAACGTTTCACACAACCTGGGACTATTTTGGAGCTTCACCCACGGCACGTCCCAGTTCCCCCAGCTAAATTATGGTTTTCCGTGATGTGCACGTGAGGTGGGAGAAGCATCGGTGGGAGCTGGTGCGTCCCACCAGTGACGTGGCTTACGGGGACGCACCATACGCAGCTTCAATAAATGATTCTTACGAACATAAGTTAAAGAAAACTGCAAAGCAAGTGACTTGAGGAGTTGCAGTAGTGTCTAAACTGTGGTTTTATCATGTTGCGAGGAAACGGCGGGTGCAAGGCCGGCCACGCCATCCCGCGCGCAGGGAAAGGCCCCGGCCACGTGTGTGCTCACCCGCTGGGTACTCCTCGGCCGAGCCCTCTCCTTCCGCACCGCTGGCCACCACCTCTGCAAGAGAAAAGCAGTTGGGGGATGTAAGCTTGAAAAGGATTTAACTCTCCTCTTGGCGTTTTTGTGCTGTGCGGGTCAGAGTAAGGGAATAAATAGCAAAGGAATAGGAATTTTAAAAATCAGTATAAAGAAAATCAAACCCCTTATCCATTAAACTAAAGCATTACGCCACTTTTTTTTAAAGCCAGCAGTTATAAAATCGTCATTTCCATTCCGAAGGATGGCCATTTCTCATAACAAACCCATTCGAAGCGCTGTATTTCACAAAATTACCGTACCTTTTTCATCCGAAGAGAGGGACTCGGCTCCGCTGGAAGACAGAACGGGGGACACATGAGCAGATCCGTCAGCCCTTTGCCGCGCCTCCACACAAGCGGGCATTTACCCACCTCCCTGCCCGCTGGCATCGCTCCCTGGCTCTGGCCAGGGCATCAGAGGTTATAAAGTAACTTAGGATGGGGGCCTGGGGGTTAAAAAATAATTTTCTCTAACATCACCCATGGCCCTGGCTCTTGCCCTGGCCCTGCCAGGGACGCCTGGCTCTCCTGCACGTTTCCCACCGGCACAAGCCCTCAGCCCCGGCCCCTTTTGCAACGTGCCCGGAGTTTGCGTGCCAGGCGCCCGTTGGTTTTGGTAGCAATCCAACCAATCTTCTTCAGCAAGGCACGAAGCTCAAATAAACGCGGTGGCTCAGCCGTGGCAGATGACTCCCATTTGTGCCCGTGGCAAATTCAGACCAACCTTCAGTCTCCGTTTGCTCTTGAAAAGGGAAAATGTGCTGGTTTTATCATTTACAGATTAAGATCAGGTCTGGAAACCTTTCCGTGGAGCTCCACAACATCCTCCCTGCGGCCCCACCAAATAACCACCATAAAAGCTGCTGCTGAGGAAGGGGACCGCCCTGGTCATAGTTACCATAAACCAGCAGGTGACATCCAGCTCTCCATCGCTTCGGTGGCACGAGCAAATACCCCAGCCCCTCCGCCCTGCTGGAACGGCAGCCGTACACCATGCCAGCAGGGAAGGATCAAGTATTCCTTCGCTCTTTGGAGGCGGGTGAGGGATTTCGGTGCCGCCCTGGCGATGCCGAGGGATGCTGGCAACGGCGAAGCCAAACCACAGCAGCTGCTCTTTGGCAGCTCAGCTCAGGAGGCTGATTTTGACCACGGAGGGCTGCCTGCCGTGCATCCACAGCACATCCGCTCCGGGCCCCAGCTCCCCAGAGCGCAGCCGGCAGCGGAGGGATGCTGCTGGGGGGAGCGGGCATCACCGCGGGGGTCAGAGCCTCGGCCACCACCGCGCTGACGCAGCTCAAACACAAAATTGAAACATAAAAAATGAATAGGTGGTAACAGTAGAGGCAGGAAAATAAATCCCCTAACATACAGCTGAGGCACTGGGTGAAGCGATGCAAGCAAGGGGGGGGTCCTGGGCAAAGCGCGGCAGAATAGGCGGCTGCACGGGGATGCTCCCACACAGCCTGGAGCATCCAGTAAGTAAGACTAAGAGTAAGAATTTGTTGGTCAAGGGCAGGGAAAACGGTGCTGCAGCCAGTTAGAAACGCAGGAGAAACTGGGTAAGGGTTTCACAGTGAGCATGAATGGGAAATTAAACAACAGGGCTTGTGCTTCTAAGCTGTATCTTTAAAAAAAAATATAATGACATAGTATCTGCAAGATTTGGACAAGGTCTGGATATACCCCGGAGACAGTGCCTGAGCCAAGTGCTGCTTGTGCAACCCTTCCACCCAGTGCTGGCTTGAGAAGTAAGGTCTGCCTGCAGCAGGCTTCTACCCCCTCACAGCTGCATTTCCCTCCTCCTAAGCTAAAAAACATACTCTGGAAGAGAGAGGCAGGGAGGAAAAAAAAAAAAACCAGCCCTATTCAGTATAAGAAATTCTTGCCAACAATTAATTACAATAGGGAAGAGAGGCATTGCCAGCCCCATCCCCTGCCCTGCAAGAGCCGCACGGTTGGGGTGCTGTTTCCCAGCTCCCGCTGAAGGAAAACCAAAGCGGGGTGAGCCCGCCGGCCGTTACAGCTTTAAAGACGGAAAAGATGAAACGGGCTCGTTTCTAAACGGCCCCAGCTGCTGCCTGTTGTGGAGATACCCGGGGTGCAGCTGGGGCTGCGGGGGAGCGGGGCCGGGGAGCGGAGCGGAGCGGAGCGGAGCGGGGCCGGGGCAGGGCAGGGCCGGGGGAGCGGAGCGGAGCGGCGCCGAGG
>VYZW01027999.1:11120-29204 GCA_013401315.1 Balaeniceps rex | reverse complement strand
GGGAGCGGCGGGAGGCGGGAGGCGGGAGCTGCGGGGAAGGCGGTTCCGAGCGCGGCCACGCCCTGCGGCCACGCCCCTGCTGCTTCCCCGGAACCCGGCATTGTGGGGTCAGGGCCCGCCCGCGCGCGTCCGTGTCTTACGGACCCACGCACAGCACCGTGTTCTAGGTGCACTAGCAGACCGGTGTACTAGGTACATGCTATATAGATACGTACCTATATATACACCTACACGTATATTTATGTCACGCTTGCACACACATGCTCAGTGTGGATACCGATCTGTAGGGCGTACCTTCATAAGTATACATACGCTATGCATATATAGGACACATTAGGTGTTACATATGGGAATAGAGGTATTGCACACACATACCAGACACATAGTGTCTATAGGTATGTGCCATTATGTTGCCCCAAAAAGGGCTCGTTTACCCGGGGTAATATTGTTTTATTCTCAAAGTTGCGCCAGTTTGGGTGCTGGGTGGTAATCCCACAAAGCTAGCACACCTTCCCAAGATTTCTCTTAACTTTTACACATTACAATTAACATAATACACCTACTTACTACGTAAACATTACATTAGCTAACCATACTTATTTCTTATCGGTCTGTATTTTCTTCACTTAGATTTAAAGATACAGTATGATATTAACTTGCTACGCATGCTCGGGGGGTGGGTAGCCTTTTTGATTTTCATTTGAGCCGGTGGTCGCGGTCTCCCCCTGTTGAAATTACCTTTCTCCTAATTTCTTCCTTGGCAGGTCCTAAATATTCTTAGCGGTTCGCTACTCAAGAAGATACCAATACAATACTTAATATCCTGTTCTTAGACAGTCTATCAACTACATTAATTATTCTAGTAACCATTAACTAATGAAGCATATGGTAGGCCTTTACAATGGCCATTTTACGACAGCATCAATCTTAAGACAACAATTATGTACAGTAAAATACCTCACCTCTGCACACTCACAGTGTCTGGATACACCAAGCTGCCAGCCCACGCGCAAGGGCTGCTGGCCGACACATCAGAGGCGGCAGGGACAGGGTCGCCGCTGCCGGGGGACGGCGGGTTGTGCCCCGACACAGGCGCCCTGGCACCCAGGCTGGCATCACCACCAGTTTCCCGGCTGGTGCCGTATGGGAAGCCGGGCATGGAACACAGGCCTGTGCCGCTGCTGCCTGTGCCGCTCCCGTTTCCCCTTTGCTAACCCCGTGGGCAGGCAGGGCACGAGGACTGGCAGCGCCCAGGGCTGCCCTGGCATCACCCGCCTTCCTCTGCCAGCGGGAAACATCGTGGGCAGCTCCGCATGCTGCCGCTGCCAGCGGGTTCGGGAAAGGAAAATGCCAGATGCTACCTTCGCAGTTGGCACGTTGGGACCTGCCTCTGAGATGCTGGCAGAGCTGCTTATAAGAAAAGAATGGAAAATAAAATAAATAAAAAAAAAAAAAACAGGCCAAACGTGCAGCAGCACATAAGTATTTTTTTTAAAAAAAGGGAATATAAGCTTCTTCACCAGAAGCATTTTGGTAGTAAAGTGCTCCCAGAGCATGTAAGGTGCCCCTAGAGCATCTAAGGTGCCCCTAGAGCTGCAGTAAACCTCGCAGAGCCCGCAGACCCTCTGCCCCGGAGTGCCAGGCGACGGGGCTCACCTCTGCAGGGCAGTAAAACGTCCCCGCAGAGCCTGCCAAACCCGGGCAAGGGCCAACCCTCCCACAAGGACGGGGATCTCCGGACAAGAAAACCCTTGCATACCCTCGCTCCCCGCCTTCCCTGCCCCGCTGCCTCCCGGCCGAGCACACCTGACTGGAAACATCCAAAATCTTCTCGATTTGTGCCTGGGCAAGCTAAGCCTTTCGGGAAGAGGGTGTATCAGATGTTTGTTTTAAAGCTTTTCCTCTTTTATGCCAAAAGTTCATCTGGCCCCAGCCCAGCTCTCAGCATCGCCCTCCTCCCTTCGCGCCAACCCCGAAGCGGCTCCTCGGTGCAGGCGGGGTATGGAGTCACGCGTTGTGTGTCTGCCCAGTGCACACATGAGAAGAAAAGATAAGCTCTGTAAAAAGGTGTAAGTACCGAAGTAAACAGACTCTCAAAACGCTGTTCCAGGTGCCCTTGAAGCGCTCAGCTCCCACGCCATTCCGTGCCGGGAACGGAGGAGCTGAGTGTGGCATGAGGAGCCCCCGGCGCTGCCCCTCTCCGCCGTGCATCCAGCCACAGCCCCCGGCTGCCGCCACATCCTGCCAGCTCCGTGCTGCCAAACAATTCTGGAAAACCCATATCCCCAGGAAAATACATGCGCAGAGCTCGTGGGAACAAGCTATAATGCTTGGGCTGCAAAGGGTGTTTGGAAAACTGCGATTGAAACCCGACAAAATAAAAAATGATTTAATGTGAAAAGTGACAGGATGGGGTCAGTTTAGGTAGAGAGGAAGATGCCAGTGAAGACTCCGAAGGAAATCCCCTTGCAAGCAACACCCTGCCGCCCGGTTCGCCTGGAACGAACTAAAGGAGGCGGAAAAAGTTTGTGGAACAACGACAAGAGTTTGAAAGTGAAAATACGGGCCCACAATAGGACCCAATGGAGGGTAAATAAGGAAAAAAAAAAAGCAAGGCAGAAGAGGAATGAGAAATGGAAGACAGCTGTGTGATGCAGAGGGTTTGGGCTGGTGGTTTTGTCTTTCCCGGCCCCATCCCTTCACTGCCACTCAGAGCTTGCTAAGGGTGCCTGTCCCCAACCATTATTTTCCTGACTTTTTCCAGACGTCCTCACACTGAGGTGAAGAAATACGTTCATGCAATAACCGTCCTGACAACCACGCCAACACAAAGTATTCATCAGTTATCCCGAGACAGGCCCACGTTGTTTGTAGGGTCGCACAGCAGCTGTACCGCTTGGTCCAAAATACTCAAATTAAGTCTTTTCCTTCGAGGGCCTGATCCACCACCAGCAAAATACGTTCCCGTTTTGCATCAGCAACCCTTTACCAGTTTAAACTGGAGTCACGCAGCCGTGAAGCAAGGCTTGAATTCAGTTTCCTGAAGCATAAATCATCTTTCTTTCAAGGACAGGGATGGAGCTGGTAGCGATTTACAGGTAGCTTTAATGGCACCTGATAAGCTAGTCCTTCCCGCAGAAAGAGAAGGTTGAACTCTTCACTGCAGCCCGGGACAAGTTCTCACAGGCAGCAGCGCGGGGTTTTCCTGCCTCTCCTCTCCGAGAGGAGACACGTGAGTTCCCCATGGCTGAGATGTGCTGGTGGCAACCGCTGCGGGCAGCCATCCCAGCCTCCACGGAAGATTCAGGACGCAGAGGCTGAGATGCCTTCCGATTTTTCCGAGGGTGCCAGGCACTAAAAATCAGGCTCTGCTTGAGCCATTCGGGTGGGGCACCATGAATGCAGCCACCCGGAGCCATCCAGAGCATCCTACCGCTCCTCCCCAGTTGCAGATACAGCCCCCAAACCCTGCGGCTGCCCCAGCCGTCAGGCAGGGAATGAGCGATCCCACTTCCACGAGAGAGTACCCAATTGCACAAATGGGGACAAATCATATCAACACGTACCAAATATGTGGAGGGTAGCGGTTTGGCTGAGGAGTGAGACGAGGAGAAGAGCCGTCTCTCCTTTCTCCCTCGGCAGATTTGACCAGGGTTTTCAGAAGCACGTTTTCTGGCACAGAAGTTGACAATGACACTTTTAAAATTATTATTATTATTATTATTATTACTACTACTACTATTTAGAACAGTCTACACATTTGCCTTTTGGGTATGATTTGAGCAACTGATGTATTTACCAGGATACTTACAGAAAACAAGAAAAGGACATAAAGAAACTGATGTAAATGCTCCCGAATAGTCCACTTTGTGGTCCCAGATATTTTTCTGCCCAAGCCAGCCATGGCAGCACTAAGTCAAAAGGCTGCAGGATTTTCAGCGCTCGAGTTGATTGTTTACCTCCTTGGCAGACTCATATTTTTTTAAGAAAAGCTCGACCAGCAACCAGTCGTACTTGCTGTTTTCGGTTGGCCGTGCACCGTCCCAGCACAAGAGTGGATGTGTTTCAGCCACGCATGGGATCATTAAAATGTATGCAAAGCGAGAGAATTTGTCTGAATGTATTCAAAGAATAGCTATTCACATATTCATACAGGAATTTGTGAGAGTACCCTGTGCCAAACTTAAAATGTGGGCTGTAATTGTTAGCTTAGGACAGTACGTTATTTTGTACGGTTAAACCCCCTTTGTCAGGAAATTGAGATCTTTTCATTCAGATGACAAATGGGTCCACACACTTTGCATGCCATCCCTTTGCAATTAGCTTAAGCGTGGAATTAGCCGTGTTCAAATTGCAGAGGCAGCATCTGGTCAGTCTTCCAAAGCCTGGCACTTTTCCTTCTTCATAGGTGTCCCTCGTGCCCGCACTGAACAGCTCGCCTTGGAACCCCATCGCCAGCGTCGCCTGAGCACGGACCAGGTCGTTATTCATTATTACGAAATTAGGTTTTTCCTCTCCAGCTCTTGCTCCATCCTCAAGTTAAACAAGCTCTCCCTGCAGCAGCAGGACCATTACTTATTGATAGCAGCAGAATTAAGTCCTCCCCTTGAAAGGCAGAGATCAATTTTAATACCGTAATTTTCCAATGGCTACGGCTTCCTCCTCGGCACCGTTACATATCGCAGCAGCACAGCTTGACTCAAGGTGAAACCATCCCCTAAATATTTTCCTATAGCTTGCTGCTAGTACGTTTACCTATCTGACACCTACGGCCGCCTTTCCACAGGCGATAGTCACGCGTTATTGTACGGCTCCAGCAGTTAGCAGCTGGTAGGGGGTGAGGAAGGGGAAGGGAGCACACCGGTGCCAGGATCAGGCCCAGCGGTCCCAAGCGATGGGCAGGAGGCCTTGGGCCTGCCTTTGAAGAAACTCCGTGGCGTTGCCATCCCCTGCGGCAGCTCTGCCAGCCCAGCGCGGCCGGAGCCGGGCACGCTGCCAGCCCGTGCCCCAAACAGGGCGCTGCGCCTGCACCCCTCTGCCCCCCTGTCCCGGGGCTGTAAATAAAATTCCTGGGCAAATGCCAGGACAGGAAATAAAATGAATTGTGCTCGCAGGATCGCCAGGCTGTCATAGCCCAGAGCCCTACACCAACTTCTTCCCATCTCAGGGGGGGCTGGCCAGCCCCCAGCGTCTGCTACTGGGGGACAGAGATGGAGAAGGGGCGCTGGGAAAGGGGGAGCTGATGAAGGGGAGGAAGAGGAGGGAGCTCCCACCTTGCCTGGGCGTGAGGGTAGCAGGATTAATTAGCAGAGGTGCTTTGCTTGGCGGGCAGCTGCTCTGGGATGGGTGCTCCCCAGGGCTGGGTGCCCCTGGCCCCCAAACCCCTTTACCGGGGACTTTGCCCCCAAACCACACCGGCACCTTTCTGGCTGCCGGTAGCACCGTCCTTACCAGCACCGACGCCAAATCGCCTGCAGATGGCAACAGCTCCCCGGCCCCGCAGCCCTGCCCGGCCCCGCCGCACCGCTCCGCACCCGCGCACCTCCGCACCCGCGCACCTCCGCACCCGCGCACCTCCGCACCCGCGCACCTCCGCACCCGCGCACCTCCGGGTGCTTACGGGTCGTGACCGCTCGTCCGCAAGAATAACAGCTCTTCTTGGGTATTTTGGGGGGAAAGGACTCGCTTCCTCAAAAAAAAAAAAAAAAATTAAATGAATTTTTAATCCAGTTTTGCTGGGGGGGGCAGTGGGACGGAGGAGTCAGCGCCTCTAAATTGGGGGTGTGGGGCTGTTTAACCCCATCCTAAGGGTACGAATGGGCTCGCCGAAAAGCCCCCCGAGCACCCCCGCGTCGCTCGGGCGATCCCGAACGCGGTATATTGTAAAGCAGAAATACGTGGGGTTTGCAGGTACAGGTTTTAGCCAGTTCCCAGCACTTAATTTTCCTGTTACAGGAGATTCTCTGGCCAGATCTTATACAGTGTGCGTAAAACATACAGACACAGCCCCATACCTGCCCTAGCATTTGAGAAATCAATCTCACGCTCACATTTTTGGCAGATGGACGTTTGGGAAGTTGGCTTTTTTTTTTTTTAATTAAAAATATTTAAGTTAAAAAACACAATTCCCAGTGACCTGGCTCCAAAAGCACCACGGTGTCACTCCAGCACTGCCCATGTGGGCTTGGGTCTCTGCACCGTCTCCCAGTCCAGCAGATGCTAACTGGTACTTCAGCTGGAAATAAACCCAGGTGCGTTAAGAGGCTTTTTTGCTACTTTTGGTGTAGGTGGTTTTTTTTTTTCTTAAATAAAAGGCAGGGACTGGCTGCTCCTTGCAGTAAAAGAGCAAGTAAGGAGAGAGGAGGACTCTGAGCCAGGAAAGGCGAGGAAGGAAACGAGAGGGAATTGCTGGATGCGGCAGAAAGGACGGACAAAACCTCTGGCTGCGGCCGGCGGCAGACGGGAGGCGTGGCGGAAATGCTGAGCGCGGGGGGGAAATGAAAATGAAAAGAGGAAAAACAGAGTTTTAGCCTCAGACGCACGTTAGCCTGTTCAGTGAAATATATATAAAGGGGCACCACGCGGTTTGAGGAGCCGGTGGTCAGAAAATCAGTGTTTCCCCTCAAAATTATATCCAGGGACCCCCAGGAGAGGTGGCCCGTCACAGCCACGACAAATATTCCTGGATTTTAGCTCAAGAAACACAACCGGAATCACCAGGGGATGGATCCCAACGCCTCCATCTGTGTCCTGCTTTATTTCTGATTTCATAATTGCGTACAGGCCTTCGTATAATATACAGGCATTAGCTGGTTTTAATTTCCACTAACTTCTCTGCAGACAGCCTTTTGTCTGGAAGCTGTAACTGAAAGCATCACACATATATCACCACTCGTGAAGTTGTGTCGTCACTTAGAGAAGTAATTACAAACAGCCATCTTCTCCTTCGAGGTGAAAAGGCCAGAAATACGTCGCTAGAGTTCCTGCTGCACAGAAATCAGTGAACACCTGTGTCTCGTAATTACGCCACCCGTATTTACTGGATATTCACGGTATTTACCCCATTCTGCTCCACCTCATGTCCTCATCCCGGATCCCCAAGAGATGACAGAAGTTGCAGGAGGCCTCGTAACATCTGCGCTGAAGCATTTGCTGAGACGCGGTGCACGGCACGGGGAGGGAGGAGGATGCTCTGGGCTCAGAGTCTCTCACCTTTTGAAACTCTTTTTTTTTAATCATATTGACTTGCAAAAAGTCCCGCACTGACAGACGCACGCTGGACGTGAACCGTCCGCTTTGAGCTTTCCATCTGCTTAGAAAAAAACTATTTGGGGGTGGTGCATGATAATCTCCGTATCCCAAAGGATACCCCAGTACTCCTGAGTACTCTCTTCTCCTCTACCATCAAATCACCCTGCAGCTCGCTTTTTTAAAATTAAATCAATGCCGTTTAATTGTCAAAAATGCTTTAAACCACTGGTGTTTTGGAAGGTTACCCAGCGTGGTCAGAATTCAGAGCCTTCCATGCGCCGTCACCTGAGCAGATGACAACTCGGGTCTCAATGCTGCGAAGCTGTTGGCGCAGGAGGAATCCAAAACGAGTGGCTGTGCCACGCGAGGACCAAACCCATAACGCAGGGCCAGGAACCCCCGCCCTCCGCACCAAAATAACTAGAGCACATCCAGCCTGTGTGGAGACCATCAAACACATTTTATACTAAACTCTTTTACTCGCTGAAAATCTTGTTCCTTACATCTACTTGTGTCCATTTATGAAAAAATAAATCTGTCTTGCTGTCTGGGGGCGAGGTGGTGTGAGGGCACGCTCGCTGCCTGTCCCCCCGCGGGCCAGTTTTCCACCCCAAACCCTCGGCAGGGAAACCTGGGATGCAAAGACTTTCCCTGCCTGTATTTTCTTAAATCACAACTCAAACCAGAAACAGCCCAGGAAGCCCTTGGAGATGCTCCAAGCAGGTCCTGCATTAACAGGGCTTCAGCTTGCCAGCTGCTGGGCACGCCAATACTTTGAGCTGCCTTGGAAATGTTTGCTCGGATGGGATTTGGGGTCACCAGTGCCATCCAGGACGTCCAAACTGGTGAGGCACCCATTAGCATCACCAGGCAAGACAGCGCTGAAAAGGCAGCGTACACGTCAGATAGCAAATCGATAGCAGAGTCGTTAAGTAATGGCTCTAAAAAGGCAACGAGTTAATTATACAGCAGATAGACAGTGGGAACCCCACCGACAGCAGAGGGTGCGACGAGTAAATCCCATCACGCAGGGGCACAAGGGGCACCCGGGCCCACGGCTCCTGGCAGGTAGAGGGTGGGTTGGCACTGGGGACCGTAAAAATCACCCAAGACCTTTACCGTAGCAACCCAGCTGCCGGCGGGACGAATACATTTGTGCTGATTTATTATTCTGGAAGCGATGAAAGAAGAAAAAACAATTTAACTAATTCAGTCCTTGGAGAATTAGCCGGCAATGTAATCTCACCGGCATCACTTAGCTTCCCAGAGGCCCCGGTACCCGCAGCCCTGGGCTCCACCAAGAGTCACTTCAGATTATTTTTTTTTTTTTTTTTTGGTATTTTTTTGGTTTTGGTTGATTTCTCTGGAACTGGGGGGCCCGAGGCTGTTGCCCACCCCCAGCCCAGCTCTGCAGCCTCCGCTCCGCATCCGTGCCTGAGCTCAGCATCCCGCACGTCGTCCCCTTCCCCACGCTTCGGGGGAAGCCGCTTTGCAGCGGCGGCCTCAGTGCACGGCGTGGCGGGGATTTCTTCTCTCAACAGCAAAGCCATGACACATTTTCCATATTTTTATCCTTTCAGAATTTAAATATCAGCTCCCCCAGATGCAACCGAACTAATAAATCCAGCCTGTGCAGACAGCCGGGGCTGGCTCAGGGGTGGGGAGGGCACAGCAAATCTGCTATTTCAGCTTGACGGGACCCACGAACCTCATTTCCCAACAGGGAATATTTGCCCTTTTACATCTCAGACCCACCAGTATGTGGGCTGCTGAAAAGGGACGCACCGAAGCCCGGCTGCGTGGTGGCCGGCAGGACCCCCCAGGCCGGAGGAGTGGACCTGCGGGGGGGCCATGCCCGGGCCTTTCCTCTTTGCTGTGCCGCCTCCGAGACCGGCACGGTTATTTACGGCGCATAAACGCCGCAGTTAAAAATAGCAGGGTCAAACCTCCCCTGCCCCTTCGTCCTCCCCCTGTGGCTGCCGCCTCCACGCTGCCCTCCCCACCCTCAGCATCCTCATCCCTCCCTCGCGGGCTTTTCCTACGGATGCGCACGGGGCTGCATCTCTTCATGTGGGCAGCGCAGGCAGGATGCTTCCCTGCCGAGCGCGCAGCCCCTCGTCTGCCCTGGCACGGCTATCGCCCCCTCCCAGCAAAACCGCTGGCAGGTTTTTCTCCCTTTTTTTATTTTTTAACAAGCTACCGACCTGCTGGTCAAGCGATGCCCTGACCAGCTTCGTTCAGGGTGGCCATTGGATTTACCCCCAGCAAAAACCCTCTGGGTGCAGCACGTCACCTGCACACGGGGGTGTCCAGGGAATTCGGGCTGGTGCTGGCAAAACTGGGGTGGGAAATGTTTAGTTTAGTAAAAGTAAAGTGTCTTCAGACAGAAGGGAAGAGCGAGGCGGGAACGGGAAAGGGTTTTCAGCAGGACGGTGCTCACTCCCCGCGCCCAGGGCATTGCCCGGCTCTTAGGGACCCCTGATCCTTGGGGTGGGTTGCAGGAAAACTGGGGCCACCTGAAATCCCCGCGTGGGATGGTGGAAACGCAGCTGGGATGCGGCCAGGGTGACCCCGCTGGGGATGCGGGAGCTGACGGAGGGGGGGAACCCCCCTGCGCATCCCCGGGGCGTGGGGCGAGCGCCCCTGGCTGCACCCCAGTTGTGAGCAGACAGACATTATTTCACCTCCTGATGCTCAGGGTGAGCTGGGGATGCACGAAGGCAGCCAGCGAGGGCCCGTCCAGCTGGGAACCGCTCCTTCGTGCGCCTTCTGACTCATGCGATTTGTGTGGGTGGCAGAAAAACCGCTCCGAGAGAAAAAGGAATGGGAAAGTATCCGTTGCTATATTTAACCACGAATAATAGGAAGAGGCTGAGCTTTTGGGCTCAGTTGTAAATAACAGTGAGATGAAATCATCTCAGAAATTCATGACTGGATCATGGCAGCCTCTTGAGAAACGGCATGACTAACGAGGACTGCGGCTTGGAAAAATGTTGCCCCCTGTAAAAAAAAAAAATTTAAAAAATAGTTTTTTGGTTATTGCAGACCACTGCAGAGATCCTTCCAACTGCAACAAATTGTCCTTTATTGCCTTTCGGTCGTTACTGCATTTTAATACATTTCAGCATTTATGTGTTCAGCTGCTAATGCACCCATCGCAGCACGCCGGCCAGCCAGCCTCCTCCCCGCCCGCGGCCACCGGCCCGTCTCCCAGGGCTCTCGCTGCCGTCGGGGGGCTTCAGATTAAACGTGTGCTTAAGGGTGGCCTTGGCTCAAGGTTATAATTCTGGAATCATCTTTTGGTTATCTTTTGGAATGGAGTTAAATCCAGTTGGCGACCGGTCACAAGCGGCGTTCCCCAGGGCTCAGTGTTGGGGCCAACCTTGTTTAACATCTTTATCAATGATCTGGAGGAGGGGATTGAGTGGACCCTCAGTAAGTGTGCAGATGATACCAAATTGGGTGGGAGTGTCGATCTGCTCGAGGGTTGGAAGGCTCTGCAGAGGGATCTGGCCAGGCTGGATCGATGGGCCAAGGCCAATTGTATGAGGTTCAACAAGGCCAAGTGCCGGGTCCTGCACTTGGGCCACAACAACCCCATGCAACGCTGCAGGCTTGGGGAAGAGTGGCTGGAAAGCTGCTGGGCAGGGAGGGATCTGGGGGTGTTGGTCGACAGCCGGCTGAACATGAGCCAGCAGTGTGCCCAGGTGGCCAAGAAGGCCAACGCCATCCTGGCTTGTATCAGAAATAGTGTGGCCAGCAGGAGCAGGGCAGTCATCCTTCCCCTGTACTGGGCACTGGTGAGGCCGCACCTCGAGCGCTGTGTTCAGTTTTGGGCCCCTCACTCCAAGAAGGACATGGAGGTGCTGGAGCGTGTCCAGAGAAGGGCAACGAAGCTGGGGAAGGGTCTGGAGCACAAGTGCTGTGAGGAGCGGCTGAGGGACCTGGGGTTGTTCAGCCTGGAGAAGAGGAGGCTGAGGGGAGACCTCATCGCCCTCTACAACTCCCTGAAAGGAGGTTGTGGTGAGGTGGGGGTTGGTCTCTTCTCCCAAGTAACAAGCGATAGGACGAGAGGCAATGGCCTCAAGTTGTGCCAGGGAGGTTTAGATTGGATATTAGGAAAAACTTCTTCACTGAAAGAGTGGTCAAGCACTGGAACAGGCTGCCCAGAGAGGTGGTGGAGTCCCCATCCCTGGAGGTGTTCAAAAACTGTGTAGATGTGGCACTTTGGGACATGGTTTAGTAGGCACGGTGGTGTTGGGTTGACGGTTGGACTAGATGATCTTAGAGGGCTTTTCCAACCAAATGATTCTGTGATTCTATTCTATAATTCTATGAATTAATACAATTTGATTCAGAAGAAAAACAGCCATTGGAGCAAATCATCCTTATTACATGAGCGTTACGTGAAGAGATGTTCATTGCTTGTAACGCCAAAAGCCTCGGCCAAAACTCACGGCATGAACGGGAGCCTCTCCACAGAGTCAAAGGTTTCAAGTCCTAATTGCAAGAAATTCTTGCAAGGGCAGAACCGGTAGGATCCAATCTTTCTAATGCTTATTTTTAGCAGAAGGAATAAAATAGAATACATTAACTGCGACATGGAGGCTGGGAAGCCTGGCAACACACTTGGTATCGATATCATTGCCCTGCGATACTTCCACCTTTTATTTATTTGAAGAAAATACATTTCATTTCTGGAGAGCATCCAAAATTGTTAACAGAAGAACTGACCTAGCCCGGGGAGGAATCAGAGTCATGCAGGAGCGTTTCGGCCTCTCTCTCTCTCTCACTTTCTCCATTTTTTAATAGTCTAACAGCAAATATTTGCTGGCAGTAGAGATTTCTGAGCTGTGAGGTAATGGCTTTTTTTTTTTTTTTATGTATGCAGAGTCATCTTCTTGTTTCTTAAGCCTTGTTGCAGTCACAGAGGTGCTTGAAAAACGTGAAGCAAAGATCCCCAGCCTCGTGTGTCCAATCCACGCACCGTAGAGCTTTCCCTGAGCAGTGCTGCAAGCTCGCTGCCGACGGGCTTTCCTGAGAGCTTCTTCAGCAGTTTTTACAGAAACGCTAAGAACCGCGTAGTCTTTATTTTGGCAGACCGTTGTGAAGACGGCCGCACAGACAGCGTGACCGCTGCCGCTGCAAGCGCCGCTGCGGCGCCCGGCTGGCCGGGGAAGCCCTCGGTCTCCGCCACTGCCAGCTACCGATCCAAGGGGAGCTTTTACCCAACTTGGACCAAAAACAATCCCCCCCCCCCATCTACCGCCTGACCCACCCAGCACCCCGAAACACCACCCTCACGGCACCGCATTTACTGATTCAGGGACCAGGGAGAGGAATACTTGCAGAAGAGCTGGAACAGAGACCGAAATGCAATGTGAAATACCTGCACATCCTCCAATGCAGTGGCGATTTGCTCCGTAATTCCTACAAAAGCCTCAACTACCACAAGATTTGGGTCTACTAGATATTATAATGTCATTGAAGCTGTGAGGGCTGAGCTGGTTTCTATCTACGATCCCGATCGTCATCCAAAGTCGTGCTTCCCTCCATCAATCTGCGGCATTACCCACGCTACCAAATGCTGCTCACCACGTGTGAGGCTTTCAGAGTCTTGCCCAAAAAGAGAAATCCCAGCTTCATTATGTTTTTCCCAGTTAGTTTTCCCACATTTGGGGGAAAACATATAAGAGAAAAGGAAATGCAGAGGTGAAGCACCGTTGCACAAAGAGCATTTTAGGTAGCAGGCTCCCGTGAAGGCGAGGTCAGAGTTACGCAAACGCTAACGGTCGCAGGGACAATTACGCACACTATAAAATAATTATTTTGCCAGGTCAGCTCTTTGGCACTATTTGAAAGATCTGGAAGTCAAGTGTTTAATGATCCGCTGCCCCAAAGGGATCGATGTATTTCTGCAGGGGTCATTTGTGGGATCGATAATTGTGCATCCCCTGCAAAACTGGAGAAAATCAACTTCTAAAGCTCCTTCCCAGAAACCGCTCGGCGGCCCCGGAGTTTGCCCGGGACTCCAGGCAGCCACAAAGTGGGTTTCTCACAGCCTGTAAAAAGAGCAGATTTCGGGATGGGGGAGGCACGATGCGGCCGCTAATGATGATTTATTCATGCTCAGCGACTCCCGGTGCTGCCCCAGTGCTGTGTCGAGCTTGGCGGGGCAGAAGAAAGCTCTTCACGGGCCTGGGGACAGCGCTGGCCATCGGCCCGGACCACCCCAGGCTGCCACGAAGGTCCTGACGAGCATCCAGAGGAGGAGGAGAAGGAAGCGTGAAATAGGAGAGCCGTTTGGATGGGCAAGGTCTGCCCGTCTTCACCCGTGCTTGGGTTGGCTACATGGGGAGGAACGCTTCCCCTTTACTCATATTCTGCTTTAGCATTTAAAACTATAAATAAATAAATAAATACATTTATACCTATGTATAAAATATATATATGTTAATAAAAGAAAATTCATGCAGGAATTCTCACAACCAAACTTATGCCATCCTTTTTGCTGGGAAAATACTACCTGTGACACTGTGCCCTGGCTTTTTGGCTCCCCACCATCAAGTACTCTCCCAGAAAACTGTTTCTCTTCTTCCCCCGCTGTCAGTGGGGTTTTTCCCCTGGCCGTGACCCTTCCCGGCTCCGGATGAGCATGGCCGCATCCTGGCCGTGGCGCGGCGGTGGCAGGGGGATGGTGATGGGAGAACCACGATGCGGGTGGTGGGACGAGGAGCTGCGGAGGTGCCATGCCACGGTGCCCGTGCCTGGTTTGTAGGTCTCGCTCCCAGGCGTGGTAACCGGGGTCTTACTTGGTTTTTTTGAGATCTAAAGAGGCCACGGTTGCAAACGGTTAAGTGATAGAGGCATTTGTGGATGTGCAATTAAAAGAATGTACATTACAGCATCCTGATGATTTTCAAGACTAATTCTGGCAAACATCTGGGCCGTCTCACCCGTAATTCCATTTCTCTTTCATTAGTGAGAAAGGTCATGGTGATATGGAAAGCATCTTGAACCGCCTATGAGTGATGCTGCTGCTAATAGAAACAATGCTTCGCTTTTCTGTTGCACTCCCATCCCTGTCAAAAACACTTGCAGGATGATGCACAAGCCCGGCATTTGGAGAGTCAGTCACCCGGGAAAAAGGGCAACTACATTTTCATCTAACCAGAAGAAACTTCTCCGAGCACGCGGGGACTGCTCCGGCGCACAGGGACGCTTGCTACACATCAGTAGCAGATGGCATTGATTTGCCAGAAGCTTTTGGTGCTGTGGATCAAGTATGAAGGTTCAAACCATTGAATCTGAGCTTTAATATAGGTGTAATTAACTGGTTGTAGGCTCGTTTAGGAGAATTACAAGGCGAAGGATGAGGTTTGAACCCCAGACTCGCCTGGCTGCTTTGATGTCTCAAGCCTGAGCATCAGCTCTGAAACGTGCGTCGCTGGTCAGCAGGCAGAGAGCTGCCCCTGTGCCGCGGGCTGCGCTGGGGGACCCTGGAATGTCCTCCACACCACCAGCACTGCCCGGCCCACAGCATCTCTTCCCCCAGACGTGGCGAATCACCACATCTGGCCGCCACGCTCAGCACATCTCATGGGAGCCTCTGCCGCCTCCGTCCTCGCCTCGAGTGAGTCAGGATGCTCCTCAGGCTCCCCAGCTGGCCCACGGCCTGCGGGTGAGCCGGGCTGCAGGTGGGCGTTCGTCGCCCTGCCTCGAGGTCCTGCATGCGGAGGAGGAGAGGCGAGGGCTGCCCCCCCAGGAGCTGAGCCGGGGGCTGCTGCATCCCAGTTTTCACCACCCCGGTGCTGCCGCCTCCCCAGCTCAGCGGTCCAGCTCCCTGCCCGGTGATGGGGCCGCTCGGGGTCCCAGGGTGGCTGCAGCCCCCCTGCCCCCTCTCTCACCAGTTACCACCCCAGGGAGCTGGCAAGGAGTCCCTACACCACGCTGGCCCTCGGCAGAGCAGCCACGCTTCCAAAAATCACCTATCCATCATGCCCATTAGCTGCCTACGGCTTCATTACTCACGTCGGTGACACCAGTTACTCCTGGTGGAACCAATTACCCCTGCCTGCCCACCATACCCCCACGGGAACCCCCAGCCGGGCAGAAGACACTCTCCATACATTTCCAAAAGCCCAACCAGCAGCTGACCCGGCTCCACCGACGCACCACCCCGAATCCCCCCAAACCCGCAGAAGACGCAGCATCTATACCCGTAGCTGCCCCAGGATGGCTGCAGGCATCCCCACGCAGCCCCCGAGCCAGCGGGGACGAGTCCCCTGGCCCCCGGGAGCCGGTATTCCTGCATTTTCCCAAGCCAGGCATGGGGCTGCGGGAGCTGGTGCTGCTGGCGTGAGCGTAGCTGCATACCAGGATTTTAATTCTTATTTCTTCTTGCTATCGCAGCACCCTGTTCCCTCCAGCCACGGTTTTCCTCGTCTGACGGGGCGCAGAGCCGATCCTCAGCTGTTCTGCAGGCTGAGCATCGAAGCCTGGCCCGCGGTGCACGCTGGAGGGCCAGCCAAAACGTTAGCTTTAATGAGCTATCAACAGGCTTTAATATTTCATGGCGCTCTGATTGCGGAGTTACAGCTTATCAGAAATGTTGTTAAAATGCAGCGCTTTATTAATGGATAGGTAGCTTCGCCGGGCGCCCTGCTGTTTACTCACCACCTTATTTGCCTTAAAAAAAAAAATCACATTGGTTATTATCAAGAGTCTGAAGTAAAGGCAGCCCCAGGCACGGTAGGGAGCTGCCGCTGGTGCTCAGCATTCCCAATCCTGCCGGCCACGGGCTGGGATGCATCCCCGAGGCACAGGGCCAGGGTGCCCATGGCCACCCCCTCGTGCGGGGCGGCAGAGCCGGCGCTGCCTGGGCAGGTCGGTCCTAAAGCAGCTGGGGCTGGGGCTGTGCCCCCCTGCTGCCACCCTCCTGCCTCGGCTCCGTGCCTGAAGCCCGCCTTGCCCGCAGTTCCCACCTCCAGCGCCCTTCTGCAGGGAGAAATGCCCATGAAGTGAGGAAACGTATGCAGAATAAACCCCTGAAGATACAGAAAGCAACCACGGTTTCTCGTTGTTTGCCAGAAGCCCGGCACCATTGACCCCCTCCTTCCTTTCAGATTATTTTTATGCAAGCTCTGCCCAATGCTGTATCGCTGCTGAGAACCTTTTCCTCCCACCTTTGCTCCTGAGCACCACAAAATCTGTAATAGATACGATAGGCATGAATTGCCCACATGTAGGGATGACAGCAGGAGGATCGCTTACAGATATCAGCAACGAAATCATCGCAGGTCAAGTAAACAGGACAAAGGAAACGAATACGTTACACGTGATGGTCACGTAGGTGGGTTAGCTGCTGCATATCAGATTTGGCACGATCGCCTGAAAGGAAACCAAGCAGAAAAGCACTGATCATTTTTTGCCATGTTTCATATTAAGTTTTTCCTTCAGTTCATTAGTAAGTTTTTCCATGACTAGATCAGACCTCCCTCTCCTCTCCCGGTTGCCTGAGGAGTTTTGCAATTGAGCTGAGGGTAATCAGCAAACAACGCAGCCGGGGGTCTGCAATTATGGGGGCCGAATAAAGTGATGGATTGGGTCCCCAGAAGCATAGGCAATGGGCATTGCTGGGTGACACAGGGACCCCCTGGCCTTGCCAACAGGCAAAAAGCTGTGAAACCTTAACGGTAGGAATAAAAACCAACAGAAGGGAAGAATGAAGAGCTCACTCTCATCTGTGCCTTGCACAGGCGCCAGGGAGCCAGCCTGTCGCTGCCTGCTCTGATGCTGCAGTCGGCCTTTTTAAGTGGCAAAATCAGTGCTAGTCTCTGCGCCTCGCATTTCCCCCCCACAGGCCGCTCAGGGCTCAGGTGTCGCTCATCCTCGTGTCCTTGGGTACTGCTCATCCCTGCGTCCTTGGGTGCCGCTCATCCCTGCATCCCTGGGTGCTGGTCATCCCTGCGTCCCTGGGTACCACTCATCCCTGCATCCCTGGGTACCGCTCATCCCTGCGTCCTTGGGTACCGCTAATCCCTGCGTCCCTAGGTGCCACTCATCCCTGCATCCTTGGGTACTGCTCATCCGTGTGTCCTTGGGTACTGCTCATCCCTGCATCCCTGGGTGCTGCTCATCCGTGTGTCATTGGGTATCGCTCATCCCTGCATCCTTGGGTACCACTCATCCCTGCATCCTTGGGTGCCACTCATCCCTGCATACTTGGGTGCCACTCATCCCTGCATCCTTGGGTACCACTCATCCCCACATCCTCAGGTTCATCCCCACATCCTTGGGTACTGTTCATCACTGTATCCTTGGGTTCATCCCACATCCCTGGGTACCACTCATCCCGATGACCTCGAGTACCGATGATCCCTAGTCAGGGATCCTGTCCCCACTCAGAGGAAGATACATTTCGGCTCAGAGGAAAGTTTTGGGGCACATTTAGTGTGAAGCTGGGGTGGCAGGGATGCCCCGTTGGTGACCCCGCTGGGAGAGGCCGGGTTGGGGTACGGGGCTGCCGGTCCCCACGCCGCCCCGGCGCAGAGGCTGATCCTGGCCCGGTGCCCCGTCCCGCACCGCCGCCGCCCCATTAGCCCGTGAACCGCCGCCAAATGTCCCCATCAATTTTTCATCAGGGATAAAAACCCGGTCCGGGGCGGATAAAACCCGGCGCTGCCGGCGGGAGGGGCGCGGGGTGCCAGCCCGCACCCGCGGCCTCGGGGAGCGCCGCTGGCTCCGCGGAAGGTGCGCGCCGGGTCCGACACCGGGTTGCGCAGGGCGTGGAGGATGGCGGGCGGGCGGGGGCCGGCGCCGTGCGGCCGGGAT
>VYZW01027997.1:1647-11721 GCA_013401315.1 Balaeniceps rex | reverse complement strand
ATATATATATGTAAAGACAATGTGTTGGATAAGTTAAAATGATTTTGCAGGAGTAACATAACTTATAAATGTTATATAAAGTTTAGTCTAAAAAATTCCTTTTATATTTATAGTTTTGAATTATCTTTTTTTCTGGACATTTCAGTGTTTTTAAAAATCATGGTTCAGGTCAATCTCATCAATGTTTACAGAGAAATTAATTATTTGCTGTTGTTTCTAGCCTTAAAGAAGAATTCAGGTTATATATTTCTATCCTCTGTATGAGGATAATTATTAAGTGGTATGATGGCTAGTTTTTTATTCCCAGCAAATCGTTAGCTGTGATCAACAATATCCTGTCTTGAATGTATAGCATAGTTTCAATTTTAGTATAGCCAAAAGGAATTACACATTATTTCTGTAAACTACAAGGATTCTAAAGGGTTGTTATACCAGCTGAACTTGATGTCATATTCTCCATCTGCTATGGCAGATGCTCCATTCCAATGTGAACATTAAAGTCATTCTGAAAACAATTTTTGTAATTGTAAGAAACATTCAGAACATGAAAGGAAGACGCTGCAGTTTTTTGATGATGTGTTTGTTATCATTACATATGTCTCAATGAATGTAAGAGTAAAATATTATAGATCATATTTAAGAACGCAGTGCAAGTTAACCATTGACAACTACATTCTTAGCATTATTTTTAGTGCACATTTTTTCATTCTGTCTGCAACATAATATCTTAAACTAAAATATTTTGCAATTACTGTTTTTATTTGTAACTCTGACATAAGTCTGTTCTGCCACCTCAAATGTATTTGTGTTAAAATAATCGGTCACAAACCTATACTTAAATTACTTCAGAAAATAGGGGTAGACAGGAAACTTTTCCCTTACTGAACTGAGTATAGAAGTCTAACAACATAGAATATAAGAAATATTCAACTAATTATACCTACCAGAAAGAATGATAAGAGTCTAAGGGTTATTTTGGTTGTACTTTTATAACAACCAATAAAGACCTACTCAAAATTGACGCACATGCACATGTATTAGAACACTCCACAACATAGACAACATTAGCTAAAAATTACCTTAAATTATCATAGAATCATAGTATAGCCCAGGTTGGAATAGACCTCAAAAGATCTGGTCCAACTTTTGCTGGGAAAGGGAGCCTAGAGGAAGTTATTTAGCACCCTGTCCAGTCATGTCTTGAAAACCTCCAGTGATGGGGACTCTACCACATCCCTGGGGAGGTTGTTCGAGTGTATGATTGTTCTTACTGTAAAAAATTTCTTTCTTATGTTGATATGAAACCTCTCCCAGTGCAAGTTGTACCTGTTGCCCCTTGTCTTCTGCATATGGCTCCTTGTGAAGAGAGAGCCTTCATCCTCTTTGTAGCTGCCCTTTAAGTACTGGAATGCTGTGAACCTTTCCTCATAGGGCAGGTTCTCCAGCCCTTTGATCATCATTGTGGTCCTCCTTTGGACTCTTCTCCAGTCTGTCCACATCTTTCTTGAGTTGTGGGGACTGCAACTGGACACAGTACTCCAGGTGCTGCCTGACCAGTGCCGAGTGGGATGATCACATCTCTATCTCTGCTAGTAATCCCCCTGCAGATGCAGCCCCAGATCCAATTTGCCTTTGTTGCTGCAGTGGTGCACTGCTGACTCATGTTCAGCTTGTTGTTGTCCACCAGGGCCCCCAGGTCCTTTTCAGCAAGGCTGCTCCCCAGTGACACAGATCCTAGCCTGTACTGGGCTCTTTGGTTATTCTGTCCCAGGTGCAGGACTTCGCACCTGTCTTTGTTAAACTTCATACTGTTCTTGTTTGCCCACTTTTCCAGCCTGGCCAGGTCTCTCTGTAGGATGGCTCTCCCTTCTGATGTGTTCACCTCACCAGGTGGTGAGTTTGGTGTCATCAGAAAACTTGGTGAGTGTGCTTTCGATCCCATCATCCAAGTCATTTATGAAGATGCTGAACAGTGTGGGATCCAGTATCATTCTCTGGGGGACCCAACATGTGACAGGCTGACAGACTGACTAAAAACCCTTGATCACCACCTTTTGAGTAGGGTCTGTTAGCCAATTCCCTACCAGTCTTGCAGACCACCTGTCCAATCTGTATCTTACCAGTTTGTCCAGGAGAAGGCTATGAGAAACAGTGTTGAATGCTTTGTTGAAGTCCAGGTAAACATTATCCACTGTTCCCCCCCCATGTTGACAGAAGATGTTATTTTGTTGTAGAATGTGATCAGGTTATTCTGGCATGATTTACCCTTGGTAAATTTGATTTCTATAGGGTGCTGAAATTATATTTATTTATGGTATCAATGCACTCTGAACAACAAAGCTTTGCAAACAAAATAAGAAAGAATTAAATATGTCTTTTTTGATACTTTTTACTATTATTACTAAATTACATCAAGAGAAAAAAATGAGAATAAAAGAGCTTCAGTTTCTTACATTTTTGTGATACCTGTTTTCACTGATGGTTTCAGTGAAATGATACTTTTTGAAGAACTTTCAAGAGTAAAGGTCACTTCTGTAGTATCTGCTTTTCAAGTGACCAGTTTCGATACCCATTTCTTTGCAGTTATACTCTTGGTCTGTGGGAAGAACACATGCATTAATCTACTGATCATCAGATGAAGAGTAAAATATATCTCCCAGGAGTGCTGGGTTGACTCTGCAGGTCTACAGCAACTGTCATGTACTCCTAGTAATTCCAGCACTGTCAGATTGACCTGAAAATTTGCTGTGGACATGCCTAGAGCTTCAGCCGATTAGGTGGGCTAATAGCCAACCTTAGAAAATTCTAAACAAATATTAATATTTTGCACAAGCATCTGGACAATTTTTCCAGGGAAAAAAACAAAATACATGATAGTAGCTATTATCTCAAAAATTTTGATTTTTTTTGACTTGCACAAATATAAATCAGGCTGTGTAACCTTGTTTCTGAAAATACAGAAGCAAAAGAGATAGACATTCATAATTCTAGTAGTGCAAAAAACTGTTTTGACGTCAACAACACATGTTCATAAACATATTTATCCACCTCCTTTGATCTTTCAATAAGGTGCAGATTGTTGTCACTATTGTGAAGAAGAGTTTCTTTCACCACTTTGGATTTCTCAAAGGAGCTGTAATACCCGTGTCTGTTGCTCTGCTCAGTCCATAGTCAGTCTTATTCAATATTTTGTCAGCTACTATTAAAAGTTTCAGGGGCAGATGCAAGATGTTCAGACCACTGAGGAAAATATAAGCAACATAATCTATTCATTAGGTTTTACCCTAATGTTCATCAGCTAACAAAAGATTTTAAAACTTCAGCTATGATATTTACCATTCCTTACAAACTCATTACAATAGTTATGATAACTGTAGTTTTTCTTGAAACCCACTCTAGATTTTCTTGAAATCCACATACATATCAACGCAGCATACTGCTGATTCTGAACGATTGTTTACTAGCTTCAGAGGAATGCCTTTTTGCTTTAATAATCCCCTGGAATCAGAACAGGCTTTTCTCAGTGTCTTCATGTGTGACCCTTTTAAACATTTATACACTGTAATCCAGTCATCTTTCATCCTTGAAAAAAGAGGAGTGAGCATATTCAGCACTTGAAGCCTTTTCTAATAGGACTCCTAATCGCCAGATAAGCTTGTAGCCCTCCCCCCGCAACAGTTTCTGTCCAAGGTTGCAAACAACATGCCAGACCTGGACTTCTGATAATGTGTGTAATTGAACCATTACACATCTTAAAACATAACTAGCCCCTCTGCTTATGCACCTTAAGTCCTTGCTAAACTGTTTTGAACAATCTTTATGTATGCGCTTTCTACCATCACAAAACTATGTCATTATTTTGTTACCACTCTTATCTATTTTATTACAGCATTACTATTTTCATGTTTATTAATCTAAAACGGACATAATGTACTAACATTAAAGTTTATTCCCCTCTGTGGTGGGTTAGCTGTGGTTAACACCCAAAATCCCACCAGACTGCTTGCTTACTTTCCCCCTCAGCAGGACAGGGGAGAAAATAGGAAGGACAAGAACAAGAAAGCTCATGGGCTGACATAAAGATAGGCAGATCACTTACTAATTACAACACTGTCATGGATAAAACAGACTTGACCTGGAGAAAATTTACTTAATTTATTGCCTATTAAAATAAATAAATAAATAAGACTAATTTGGGTGGTGGAAAACAAAAAGACATTAAAACAATGCCTTTCCTTCCCCCTTTCCCAGGCTCAACTCCACTCCTTTACCCCTCTGTTAGCAATGCAGGTGGGATAGAGGGTGGAGGGTGACTTGTCAGTATGTGGCAGTTTCTCTCTGCTACTCCTTCCTCCTCACACTTTTCCTCTGCTCTGGTGTGGGCTCTCCATGGGCAGCATTCCCTTCAGGAATATCATCTGCTCCGATTTAGTCCTCCATGTGCTGCAGGGGAATCTCTGCTTCAGCACCTGGAGCACCTCCTCCCCCTCCTCCCTCTGTCACCTTGGTGTCTGCAGGGTTTTTTCTTTCACTTCTTTTTTCTCACTCCACTCTGCCTGCCCAGCATTTTAGCCTTTCTAAAATGCGTTAACACAGAGGCACCACCAGCTTGGTCCATTGGAGCTGGCTGGAATGGGCTGGACCCGGCTGTGTCCAGCATGGGGCAACCCCAGCCTCACCTCACAGAGGCCACCCTGCAGCTCCCCACTGCCAACACCTGGGCACTGACACCCCATATAATCTCTATACCTGCAACCCCAGTGCACCTATAAGGCATTTTCACTTCTTTTCCTGCTTTTGCACTGTGTACATAGGTTGATACCACATCAGAAAAAGACCCATATACCTTAATGTTAAATTTTGCAGAGTGCGGTTCTTGCTGAGACAGTGATTTGTAGATATACCCTGCAGACATTGTGAAAAGCTTCAAATTAAGGTAGGTGTTCACAGCTTCTCAATAGGTACTTGAAACTGGAACTTCTGAAGAGTCTCCATTGATAATACGCTGTTACAAATGACAGTGTTAATTTTCAGATTTATTGTATGGCAAAAACTGTAATTTCAGATTTATGAAATGGTCTGTGAACTAAATTTACTTAAATTAGTAAGGGAGGTTTACATGTTGTCCTTTTTCACATTTTTCATTTGCAGGACCTCAATAGCTGAAGTTTTAGTTACAATCCTTTACTGAGAATTGAATTTTAACATATTTCATTGCTTGTCTCTTTACAGGAGTCACTGGTGCACACGTTGTGTGTACTCATTATAGAGGTGAAACACTCCTGCCTAGGAACATGTGCAGAGTGTGCTGTCCCGCACAGTAAAAGGACAGATCTTTGCTAGAAAATGTTATTTGCTCAAGTAAAGAAAATAAAGAAATAAAAATGCAGGGAGGAAATACTTCTTAGAGTAATTATAAATGCCTATGAAGCCATCTGTTGCTGCTGACATTGAAGACTTCTGAACTAGGCTATACATTTATTGAATGCGAACATATATATAGCATCCAACTATCTTTTAGAAAACATATCTTTTTAGAAAACATACTGTTGGTGGATATCATATACTAAATGTCTGAAAAAAAGGAGAAAAATAAAAATCTAAATACCAATGCTTAGGGAAAGACCTTGATTGACCTTCCTGGAGCAAATCCTCTTTGCAAGGAAAAACTTGTCATTCATGATTAGTGATTGTGAGAACTTGTGTGTTACTCCAACAGCTTTTAGAGGAAATGCTTGTTACAGATAAGGCTAGTTTGTTTGGGTTTTCAAACTATTTCTCTTAAATTCTTGTTCTAACAATATGGATGAAAACAGAGTGAAAATAATTGCCTATATGGGGTGGGCATCCATTCAATGTGGATTAGACTGAATGTGGCAGGTTACTGATGAATTTCTGTCATAAAAGAGAGGACTTCCTTTGGGGTTAAAAAAAGATAAGTGATGAAATGGTATTTTATTGCTAAATCTCTGATCTTATCCACCTGTACGCCATGTTCTCATTGCTTATAAAGGCATGAAGATTTACAAAGCATAGTGGAGTTCTCTGAGGGGAATTTCTGCTTGTTGGATTTTGTAGTGAAACACTTGTACTTTTCGTTTGAAACCTGTGAGCAGATGCTTCTGATCTGGCATATATACTTATGTTCAGCTGATGACTAAGTAGGAAGGTGAAAATATTCTTATATCAATGTTTCTGTTATTCATTGATTTGAATATGAAAAGGGACCATTACTGTAATCTTGCATGGTGATAGCACTCTTATACAATAATTTCCATATCAGGCCCTATAGTGACATGGGGAATTTTGCAGAATTTCCATGCAGCTTACCTGTGTTTGATTTATGGCCCAAAGTCAAACCAGTATGAAAAGAAATAAGAATGATCAAGTTGTGTATAAAGCTAAACTAAATGATTTTGTTATTTCAGCCTTGAACCTCTCTGCATTCCTTACTATGCTTCTTTCTTATGTCATATTTGAAATCTTAATTGTGAGATTTAGACAAGGGCCTAAGTGCTGCCTAGAGTACAGCCATTTCCTGGTATGATATCTGTGATGAACACTAACATCTAACAGAAAAAGAGACTGTAGACTTGTAGCTCAGTGAATATGGCGTAACCTTTACAGCAGCAGCCCACAGGCTTTGTGCTAAGCTAACAACATAGACCTTAGGGCTTGTCAGGCTTTACCTAGCTTTGGACTCCATGAAAGTTTCTTTAAGCTTGTTCAGCTGTAACAGCTGTCTAACAAGGTGACTGTTCTCTTATTTGCTTTAGCTTTTGCTTAGCTTTGTTCAGTTGCATGTTATAACATCTATTGTTATATGTCCTTTTTGTAAATGATAGATAGTAATAACAAGCAGCTATGTTGTGTAGAATGCACTATTTATGATTCTAGAATAAAAATGCAGTGTAGAGGAGTACAGGGGATTGTAGTAAAGGCCTTGAAAGCATGGGCACAAAATGTTACCAGACTACTTAAAGCTATAAAGAATTTACCAGTGGTTAAATATCTGTTATTAAATACCTTTTACCCATCTTTGAGAGTTGGGTAAAACAATTTAAGGAATAACAATGAACAGATAGCTATTGTATGCAAAAGATTATATATACCAAATTTGGATTTGGATCATGGAATTAGAGAGCAATGAAGAAAGAGTAAAGTGTAGGGCATGGTAAAAAATGTAGGAAAATAATCTCAAGTATATCCCAGAGTGAAGAGGAAGAAATCTTCACCATCAACACCATACTCCTTCCAGAAAGGACTTAGGATGCTGATGACTCAATACAACCTTCCCCCAGACTGAGGCCGTCAATCCTGGGCCCCAGTGGAGCAGTGGAAAGGCCCAGAAAGCATGTATAGTAATTTTAACTGTGATATTATTGGGACTTTTTATTTAGTAGTAATATTTTCTTCCTTCCTCTGTAATAGTTAAATTGGGCTGAAAAGAATTCTTTATTTAGACTGTTTCAGTTAGACTAGCAATAAATCCTTGTATTTCTATATAAAATATATTCCTTTAGCCTACATAAACTACACAGGTTTAAGGAGCACCAAATGATGAGAATTTAGGCAAGTTGAGATGTAGTCTAGATGCAAAAAGAACAAAGACGGAGTTAGAGCTAGAAAGATTCAGACTAGAAATCTGTGATGGTCCTACATACCTGGAAACCTTTCAAAGAAGAATAGAACACTTCCCGATACCCTAAATTATCTAACAGCTTCTCTTTCCATGTTTCCTCCACCATATATATGGCATGAATTCTGGCTGGCATTATTTGTTAGACCATTAACATTATATACAAAAAAATGCTCAAAACCCAAACACAAACAACAAACCCTACTGTAAGAATTCTCACACATCCCAGACTTGGGTTTTTGTATTATAGCTATCATTCTGATTCAATCTAACATTGTGACAAATTCAAGAATTGCTGAAGCGTTCAGAAAGTTTAAAGTTTAATGAATGTATTTATTCCTATTGCCTTCTGTGCATTTCTAGTCTACTCTTTCACACAGTTTGCAGTTTAAATCAGAAAACTGAAAAATTGGGAAATAGATTAACAACATATAAATTGTTTTCTCTTTAATTGCCCCATGATGTCATAATTTAAAGATAACATGTACTGTCCGTCTGAACAGCATAGCCTATAGGCTTTTGGAGTCACATATGCAGGACAAAAAACTACTTACACCCTGAAAAAAAGCTAAATTGGTAAGGAATGCTGTAGCCAAAGTGTTCTTCTTGATAATAGCAATACAGAAAACTGATTCTCTCTTCTCAAAACTGAGTTACACTCAGCTGTTCAAAATAAATTAATTTTATTGTTCCTAAATAAAGCCAACATCCCAAAAGTCAATTATGTGTTTATTCAGTGAAACCCATTTAAAGGCATGGACTACCATAAAAATGTTAGGTAATGGATCTGAGCACAGTGAGCAACACAAATAAATGTTGCAAATCCTGGTGATATCTAACAGCTGATTTTACCACACTGTAGTTCATCCAGTTGGAGAGGATAACCCAATTTGGATTTAGCACTGTTCAGGCAATCCACTGTGCTAGCCCTGAGATGAATATCCTCTTAGCAGGGGCAGACAAACTGAAAACTACTGCAATTCACAACCTAAATTGTTAATCACCATATTTCAATTTAATCTAATAAGAGCTTTGAAGTTCTGTAATTGTGTGTGAAGAAACTTACTCACCCCATTCCCTCAGGGTAAATACAGTATAAACTAGGGCATTTTAATATGTTATAAAAGGATTTTGCCAAAATAGACCCAAGTAGAGTAGCATCATGATTATTAAGGATACTTTTTGTATTTACATGTAAAAAAAATAAATTATTTGCAATGTCAGAGAACAGGGGCTTACAAAGTAAGCCATTCCAGAAAATAATGTTTTTTACAGTTTTATGAAAAAAAGATGATAAATGATAAACACAAGATGATAAATCAGCCATGATGACAAACTTTAGTGATTTGCACTAATGATTTCTTCTGCCATTTTTCATTTAGTAAACTTCAACAGTCATGAAAATGAAGAATTGATCTCCTCTGGGAAAGCAACCAGTTAATAAACACAGATTGGTCCTTAGCAGTAAATCCTTCTTTCAACATCTAGTCAAGGCTCTGGTAGAAATACCTTGCCACTTGTTTCCCCCTCCATGGTTTTTCAAAACTGTTGTGGCAATACTGCAAGGAATTTGTGGCAGGTTAGGAAATGTCAGTGTAAAGTTTGAGATTTTTTGTTGATTTCATGGGATTGTTGGATCACTGAATCATATATTAGCCACTTGCCAACAGACCTGAATACCTGTCATTACTAATGAATACTAGTGCCAAGCTTTGCCTGCCATACTTTGCTCAAGGACTAGGGCTGGGAGTAACAGGCATTTATAACTGATGGTTTTTGAAATGGAGTGAAGCAGAAATGCAGTGTACAATTCTAATACATAAATGTCCTGCTCAGGCTCTAACTTTCCTGTAAAGACTAATGAGTAATAGGAATAGGACTGTCCTGCAAATTGGGTCATCTAGTCACTTCCAGGTAGGTTTTGGAAACAGAATGTATGTTTCTTAATAGGAGGGAGAGGTCTAGATATTTCTAACATTCCTCATCTGATGTGTTACAAATTGCATATGGGGAGGCGACCCTAAAGGAAGTTACCTCAGTGTATAATAATTCTTAAAACTGATTAAATAACAATTAAAAAAAATCATATTTTATGACAGCTTGTGAATACATTTTGTCTCCCAGTCTATAGTTCTACTTCACAATGTCCCTACAAATAAGATTTATAGTGAACTTCCCTCCCCATGGGCCAGATAATCATCCCTAGGTGAANCAAATGCTTTACAAAAGTAAAAGTTGTATACCTATTTGATGGGGAGAGAGAGAATCTCAAAACCAAAAGAACCATATCAAATCAGTTCTCACTTGTAGAGAGCAATAGTAATATTCTGTTTTGATACATAAATTGACATCATTTATTCTGAAGATGCCCCAAAAGTTTCAAAGAAGTTTTAAATGGAACCAAGACATTTAAAATTAAATCCAGGGTTCTATTC